>PYAF01000962.1:680715-733493 GCA_007407185.1 Glycine tomentella | reverse complement strand
TTGGTGGATTTTTCTTCTTCTTTTTCAATAATTTAAATATATAATTTTTCCTATTGAAGTATAATTTAATAAATCAGTTGATTACTCAATGCTAAAAGTATTTGGATATCCGCATACTATCATATAAATTAAGGTAAGATAGAAACCAAAATTAAGAAGAGTGTCTTTATCAACTATGGAGATGGAGTTAACAGATTCAGAATTTGGTCTTTGTAAGAAAGAAAAGTCATTCTAAGTATAAATGTTACTTTTGATGAACTCCCTATACTACATTCTAAGTCTGTGGAAGATTCAAACAACGCAATTGATATCACTAAGCAAGTGGAGTTTGAGAATCCCACAAATCATAAATTTCAGTGATTAGAAGCACTTTGAAGTACATGATGATTCTAAACAAATCATCATATGCAACCCCAACAACATTAATTTGAATCAATGGACAAGTCTGACCAGGCAAGTCAAAACCTTACGAGGAAGCTTAAGACTACCGCTCTTAGGAAGTCTCAAAGGCAAATCAAAGCACCTGAAAGATATGACTTTGATGATATCGTCTCCTATGCACTCCAGGTAACAGAAAGAAGTTGACTCATTCAAACCAACCAGCTATCATGAAGCAATTTCTTGTTCTGAAACTAATAAGTGGATGATGACTATGAATAAGGAAATGGAATCCCTTCATAACAATCAAGAGGGATCGTGCTCAGAATAACCTTTTCTTATGTCAAAAGGAATACATTCAGAAAGTGTGTGAATCACTTTGGAATGACAACAAAGATACCATTATGTACTCCTTTTACATTGTTCATTCATCTCTTTGAACTTAATACCACTCAATCAGAATCAGAAAAGGAATACATGTATTGTGTTCCTTATGCTAGTGTAGTTGGAAGTCTTATATATGCCATGGTATGCACAAGACTAGATCTAGCATAAGTCACTAGTGTAGTGAGCATGTATATGATAAACCTGGCAAGGAACATAAGCAAGCAGTTAAACAAATATTAAGGTACCTTAAGGGTACAAACTGATATTGAACTCATGTACCAAGGTGAAACATCTTGTACACTTGTTGGTTATTCAGATTCTAACTACGCTACAGATTTGGATGCAAGGCGGTTTTGTGACGGGTTATGCTTTCACAATTGGAAATTCTCTTGTTAGTTGGAAAACTACACTTCAGCCCATAGTATTTTTGTCAACAATAGAGGCAAAATTATATGGCTCTTGTAGAAGCAGCAAAGTAAGGATATGGTTAAAAAGTTATATCAACAATCTTGAGTTTTCACAGGATAGAGTTATCATTTTCTATGATAGTCTAAGTAGGGATGACAAAACGGGTTGGACTTGTTGGGCCAATCCATTTTGGCCCTTTTTTGGGGGGTTGGGTTAGGGTTTTCAACCCGACAACCTGCCCCGTTTTGTCCCGCTAAAAAATGGGTTGAGAGAAAAGCGAGCTAGCCCAACCCCCCAACCCATTTTTTCTTAAAAAAATAATTCAGTATTTATTTTGGTATTTTATACATATATTGTTTTAATTTTAATTGGTTTATTTTTTGTCTAAATAAATTATTATTCAAAATTTTAGGTAATACATTCAATTTTCTTAGTAAGTATTTATTATTTAATATTTATAAAAGATAAAGTTAATTAAAATATATTTACAATTTATTTTTCTTAATATTTTAGTTTTGATGAGCCAATATGCCAACCCACCAATCAAACAAAAATGGGCCAAACTAGCACTTTGAACCCATATATAAAATGTGGGGTGGGGCAGGTTGGCCTGGTTTTGTTGGGTTGGTGGTGGGGTAGGCCATGTTGGGGCGGACCAACCCGTTTTGTCACCCCTAAGTCTGAGTGTAATCTGCTTAGTCAAAGATTAAGTCCATCATGAAAGGACTAAGCACATTGACGCCTAATATCACTTCATTCATACTGAAAAGAGGATTGAAGTCCAAAAAGTTGATACAAGAGAAAAGTTAGTTGATATGTTCACCAAGCATGTTCCTAGAAGCAAATTTATGTATTGTTTTGATTTACTCGATGTAAATTGTTGAAAATAACTCTATATATTTGTTTTAGAATTATTACTAAACCAAGGTGGAGATTGTTGAAAGAGGTGATTGGACAACACTATATGCATCGTCCAGTCTAATCTTCTATGCTGAAATTTGTCTTTTGTCTAATGAATTGTCCAATGCTTTCTAACAATATATCGTCGTGTCTTTTTAGTTAGTTAGATGGTTTAATTTACAAGTTCTGATTATAATAGTTTTCTATTATTTCTGTTTCAATCTAATACACTCATATATAAGGGAGTTAGTTAAAAGGATTAAGTGCAACAAAAGTGTTAAACCCACAATTGTAACATCATTGTTATGATCTTCAATAAAAGTGATACTCCTTTTTTTAACCGTGTTACATTTATATGTTCTTCTTCTTTCTTTATTTGAATTCATCTTTCTTAGTCATAATGTAACACCCCGTAGGCCTCCGGTGTATTAACATTTATAATATCAGAATTGCGCTTAAAACTTTATTAAAACCGGCGGAAGTGAAATTGAAACAATATTTCTTGATTTCATTATGTATGGAATATATCAATCACACACAAGTATCATAAAACAAACCCCTGCTGATCCAGTTTATCATAACATACTCATAGGCAGGTAAACATGAATATCTCACGGATATAATCAGGAAGAACATCTTTTCCATATCATAAACAAGTTCTATACATATGTACATCATCATATGACACTAACCGTGTCTATACAAAAGAATAAGCCAACACTGGCCTTGGTCTCTAAGACCACTTCCTCACACGAGGGTATACAAAACTATACAAGGCATATACAAACATATCAGGGGTGTACACACACACACATGCTCCCTTTACAGGGTACAAAACAAGCATCCAAAACCAAAATGAGCTAGTCAGCTCTGCTCCTGCAGTCCACAACCATGCAATCAAGGTCTCTACTGGGGCCTCCCGCCCTGAGACCGCTCCTCTCTGCTAGAAGCGTCACCTGTAACCACATAAACCCCACACGGGGTGAGATATATATCTCAGTAAGCTCAGGGTCCTTGGAGGCATCTCCTCTACCCTGGCCCACTCTCCATGACACAAACAAAGGGCATCGTGATCATACAGGCCTCCCGGCCCTCATAACAATATGAGCAAGTCATCTTGCTCTATGTACGGCGTATCATCATCAACGCCAACCTCAGTGTGAGACCGGAACTCACACCCGTGTCATCCCATCGGGAGCTACTCCTTACACATGGACGCATGTATATGGCACCTCCGAGAATAGGCAATCAACCGCGACGGGACACACCTATCTCTTGGTCTTAAGGGATCATCATCACCCATGAGCAAACCAAACTAGGAGGTGCGCTCTCCTCCTAGGGAGGTCCATATCTATCTTACTGGCCAGAAGATCTAATCACAGGCATCATACATGTTCAAGCATAGATGCAACATACATATCATTATGAGGATGTAACAACCAACAATGAATGCATCATGAATGCAACCATCACTCCCTCGGAGTGTGGTGGAGCACACAACTGGGAAATATCCCCAAGGGACCAAGAACTTACCTGGCAAAGCCGAGCTCTGCAGTTCTTTCCCTGCTCTGTGGCCTACGCCACCGACACCCTCGGTGTCACGCCCTAGCAAGGTACACAAACATATATCACAACCAATTCAAGCATACAAACAAGTACAAGCATCTCAAGCAGTCCTCAACTACCACAATGAAAGGAACCTCAGTCCTTCCCATAAGCTTTAAGTCATCTAACCTATGGTTTATCATAGCCCAGCACACACTAGGCCTCACATAGACCCTCAGAGGTCTATCACAGTGTAATCATGGCATTAGAGTCACCACAGACTCAATGCAAGCCAAACATAATGAGCTCTAAGCTCTTTCCAGACCAATAACTCAAGAACTCAAATATAGCTTGAACGGTCCATATCACACCCAAGGCATCATTCATCTAGCCTCTCAGGCACAACAAAACCATAACTAAGGCTCTTGCATGTCAGAACAACATTCATAAGTGACCCAACACAAGTCACACATGCATACTCAGAGCCAAGAATCAAAGTTCACCAAACTACAATCTGAGAGCTAATCCTTCATCACTAAACCAATCTAAACACACTTTTCTACAGGACTCATGGCTAATTCTAGCCCTAGCTCAAGTGGGTCACTATTCACCCAAAACCTCAAATCACAAATCAACCGGGAAATCTCGAGATTCTTACCTCAGAAATGGAGAGGAAGGCCTCTGGACCTCTTCCCTTAGCCCGGGTGTCCGTGAATCGGCGCTGCTCCTCGCCAAACTCGAGCTCTTCAACTTTCCCTTGAGAAAGGAATTTCTCAGAATAAGGGGTTTTTTGGAGAAAATGATGAAGGATTCAAGCTCACTAGAGGTTTCTCACAAGATTGGTGGTTATAGGAAGTGATTAGGTCAAGAAATAAAGGATTATGAAGCTTGGAAGCCTCAGAAATGGAGGTGCGGCGCTGGAGAAGAAGAGAAAACAGTTTTCTCTTCAAAAAATCGTGTTTTGGGCCTTTTATACTGGGTCTGCCCGCGATCCCACGCTAATCGCGCCAAATTCGCGCAACAAAAGGCTTCCTGGGCTCTTATGGCGCTAACCGCGCCAACTGGACGCATCTGTGGCGCTACTCGTGCCATCAGACCGCATGAAATGGCCTTCTGGTACAATCTCACGCTATTGGCGCCATGTCCCACGCTAACTGCGCCGTATGTTCACGCTAACCGCGTCGTTCCCACGCTGTTAGCATGAGACTTTTTTTTTTTTTTTTGGAAAACTGGGTTATTATATTTAAACCCAACATCAATTTATATAATTTTCACTAATAAAAAAATCTTATTAAACAACTAAAATGTTATTATGATAAATAAAAACTTTGGCCTAGTTTACACCAATTTCTAATTCATGCAATTTTTTTAAGCAATACTTATGTTAATTAAAACTTTTCAAGAGCAAGAATAATAAATTCTTCAATTTACAAGAATTATTTTAAAAAAAATTAAAACTTATGAAAAATTATTTATTTTTAAATTCATTTTTTATAAAAATTTTCATTAAGAAGCTTATTCATTTTTTTATCATATACACTACATCATATAAGTGACAAACAAACGACTATCGAAGAAATGTATTTTTTTATCATACTATTAACAATTAAAAGTTAATATTTACTTTATATAACTATTGAGAAGTGATTATTATTACTAGATATTTGAAAATTTTGTTTTTAAAATAATTTATCAGGAAATAGAATATTAATTTATCAGTGAATTTCAAACTGAAATTTTGTGTTTATAAACATTGTTCATTTCAAATACAAAATAATTGTAGTATGTATCATAGTAAAAATATTTCACATATTTTTTCACAAATAATTTAAATTAAAAGAACTATAATAATTTTCTATAAAAAAAACTATAATGATTTAATTTAATTTAATTTTATCATCTTATAATAATGTCTTTTACGATATGAGAAACTCGTATAATTTTCAATTTACATTTTTATTACATATTTCATTTAAAATTTTAATTCAAAGTTAAGATATTTTCAAACCTTTTGTTTTAGGTTGTAACTATTTTTAAAATTATAAATTGACTCCAATTACGCATAGAAAACAATTTGTCAATATTTTAAAATTTTGATAATCAACTAAAATTAATGTATTTATATTATTCATGTTAGGATATATAATGTTTTGTTTTTAATATATACGGTTTTAACCTTTTAATATAGTAACTAGTAATCGTTATTGTCATTTATACTTTCAGATCAATTATAATATATATATATATATATATATATATATATATATATCAAAGTAAAATGATTTAGATTTTACAATTAATTAAAAATTAAAATTATTTCATAAATATGAGAAATATTAATAAATAATAAACAAAATATTCAAACCAATTAATACTTAGAAAATTAAAAAGCATAGTTTTAAAAATATATCATGTGACTGATCCGATCATGGTATTGTATTACTGGATTAGTGGTCGAACCGGTGAGTCATTAGTTAACCTGCATGATCTGATCTGTAATAAAAAAATATAACATTTTTATATCTATCTTAAAATCTTTCTTCTGGTGTATTGAAATTTAAAAGTCTTAAAAATACAAATAAAATATAAAGAACACAAGTTAAAAAACAACTATTGTCTCTAACATTTAACATCAAAGGCATGAATAATAGTATATGTCAATATTTATAATAAAATGAAACATAACCACATCAATGTAAATTATAAAATATAAAAAATCAATCCAAATTTTCAAACCACAATTTTTAAAAATGATTTGAATCACAATTTCACTTACAACTCAACCACAATTGCGGTCACTTCTAAATCAATTTAACTCAAAATCACAAAAAAAAAGAAATAAAACAAAATGAAAAAACTATAAAAAAAGAAAAAAGAAAAGATAAGTGACCCGGTTTGGGTCAACGGGTCACCGATTCGACCACAAACCCGATCGGGTCAATCCAATCGCTTCGGATCAAAAGCATAACCGATTGAACTTATGACTCAATCCGATCCATCCATTGGGTCCCGGTTCGACTGGTCAGACCGGCTGGATCGGTTTGGTTTTAAAACTATATTAAAAAGTCCTATATTTTTTGTAATATTATGATTAAAAGTAATGTTCATATTAATTTATATTATATATAATGCATAAAAATGACTTATTTATAGTTGAAATTTTCTTCAAAATAAAAGTTATAGTTGAAATTAAATTATCTTTTTCTTTTTTAAAACTAAAATAATTATTTCAGTTAGTGACAATTATTATTTTGTCTTATTAAGTACAAATGTTAGTGATAATGTCTTTGTCACATGAAATATAATTTTTTAGTAACATTTAAAAATAATATCACTAATACAATAATCACTTACATATAAGGGATAATAGGTGATGAATTAAAATATTGTAATAAAAATACTTACATTATTGATTTTTTAAAATCATTAACAATACATATTTATTTCTACAAAAAAAAATAAAATTCTTTATTTGTACAAAAAATTAAAAGAATAGATAATAGAAGTCAACAACAACAAAGGAAGGAGCCGAAGCCACAAATTTGGAGATTGGTAAGGATGCGACTGTGGAAACATCTAGTGCTGAGGACCACTTGACTGACAACAAATGGTGATAAGAAAAAAAAGGACATGATTTCAGCTTCTGCCTTCAGGCGCTTATGTCGAAATCGCAAAATGGGTTATCAGTTATCACAGAAGGGGTTGAAATGAATTATGTTGCGACATCGAAAGTTTGAAAATATCATGGTGTTGCAAACATGATGGCAACGTAGGACAGGGTCGCAGGATTTATGGCACAATGGTATTCATAAGTACCAAGTTCAGATTTTTTTTCGTTGATTTTAAAATTTTGTAGTTATTTTTTATATTAAGAAAATATAAATGATACATTATAAACAGTTAAACTAAATAGATCGTCAAAAATAATATTATGAAAATAATATAACTGAATCGTTTAAGAATGATCTTTTCTCTTAAGCATACTGGACTTAAATATAATTTTTCTTAAAAAAATAGTTGAGGTAAGATGCCATATTGTTAAAATAATAAATAATAAATAAACTTATTAGAATATATGTAGAATTTTTTATGTATAATAAAGTACTAGAAATTTAGATGATTTTTTTTTTATCTAAGAGCTAACGTAAGTTTATAACTTACATGTAGTCAAAATTTTAAAATCATAATTTTAAAATCTATCATCTAAATATTCAATAAAAGTTTGTTTATTAAAGCGTTTTCTTTCAATTAAAGAGATCTAATTCAATTAATTAACAAAATACATAAGTGTTATAAATTTTTTAATATTATTTTCTATTCATATGAATAAAAAAAATTCTTTCATTGAGGTTCTTAAAAATGAAAAAAAAAACTAAATTTATCTTCCCTATGCTTTTCATTTGACATTTTTTAAAAATAAGCGAAAAAAAAGAAGTTGATTTCATTTAACTTTCAGCAGTTCATGGCACATTTATCAAGTTTGCTTTCTTCGTTTACTTTTTTTCCTCTCACTTTTCCTTCTAGTCATACACTTGGAAATTTTATCTTTTTACATTTATAAGTCAACTTTTGTTGTGTTCTTTTAAAAAAAATATTGGAACAGAATTATCTATCTTTTAATAAGTTTAACCTTATAATCGAAAAGTTATCCCGGAATATTTGCTTAATGGCTTATAATTATGTTGCTTAAATGTTTATATGATTATTTAATTTATATATTGAAATTAATGAAAGATTACTTTAGTATGTATAATACAATAATAAATTAGTTTTTTTGTCAGCCAATAATAAATTAATTAGCTAACATTATACCAAATGACCAACGAGCATTAACAAATTGATAGGATTAATAAAATTGACTCCAAGCTCTTCAGTTCACCTTTTGTCTGTGATAATTATTTATTGAAAGGATAACATTCCTCTATAAACTACTTACTAAAAAATAGTATAGTAAATGTTTATGCCAACAATTGATTTTTAAAAGAATGCTAAATCAGTAGTACTACACAAAGGAACCCTTGACTTTGCATTATGTCAATACTGAGTCTTAGCACTACGCATTGGCGGTGAAACAAATGGAACGGTGAATGATTTGATTGGTAAAATTTGAAAAAGTTTTCCGAGCAAAATCCTATTTCTATTTACTTTAATCTTATAAGTTTACTTCTTCAAAATCATCATATTTTTTTCCCTTCTTACTTCAATGTAACTTAAAGCTTATTCTTAAAGGTAAAACGTGTCCTTGCAATCAAAGTAACGGAATGAAAAGCAAATATAAATAGTAAGAGTAACAATTAAGAAAAGGGCCAGGGAGAAAAGATATAAAAGTAGCAATGTCATGATATATACGTGCTTTACAGCCTTGTATTAGTGACAAGCTATCAATTATCAAATGCTATAATCACTGTATTATAGTACTTTACTTTCTTACATCGAGTCTGCTTTTGATTTCTTGGCTATTAAGGCACACCAATATGCATAAAGAAAATGATCAAAGTGCGAGTGAGCAATATACACGTACGCATCAGTTTCTTTAACTCCAAGATAATGACTATTTATTCCTATATTAATTGTATGTTGGTGAGATTGACATTCCATACTTTTGGTAGAAGGAAAATCTGATGCGAATTTATATGCTTGTACATCTTTATTATGCGTCTATCGTAATTCTTTTAATCTAACATGCATAATAATTCTTTTATCAATTATCAAAGGATTAAACTTTTGAATTCATAAATAAATAAAATAAAATAAACTTTGAGAAAAAAGTCATGTATCAATAGGACAAAACACTTTCACATATTATTAAATCATAAATCACTGTATATAATAAATTTGATAACTTTTACAATAATTACTTTTAAGAGTTATATCAATAATGATTTGTGATTTAATGATAATTAATTTTTTTAATTATTAATGCATAATCATTAATTAAACTCTTAAACTTTTAAATCAACACTGTAAGAATAGTTTGGTTAGATTTTCAAATTCGAATTTTTGGAGAGTTTTGTTTAATTATTACCAGATTTATAAATTAGTCTAGTAGATATATTCATATAAAAGAAAGAAAGAAAAAATTAATAATTTTTTTCATTTGGTTGAACAAAATAGGTGAATTGCTACAAATTTTTTGATATTTATCTTCAATTTTTACAAATTAAAAAACAAAGAAAAATATATATATTTATCATCCTAAAATTACAACAACTAAACGAATGAAAATAACAAAGCTTCATCGAAACCTCTTTGTTTCATTCAAACATTTTTACGAATTAAAGATAATATTTTTATTTTCAAACTGAAATTAAAATGTCACTAACTAAATCCACTAAGGTGCCTATTGTTGAAAAACTCAGGTAATATGCATGAGTTTATAGGTTTTAATTTTGATAAAATTATTGTAAAAAAATGTCACTAACTAATTTCCTTTTTCAAATGATTATATATCCAACCTACTGGAGTGATCCTAGTGGTGAGAAATTTATCTAAAAAATTACATGTAGTCTTAGATTTTAAACTCGTTCTCATTATACATAATATATATATATATATATATATATATATATATATATATATTGTTTGTTTGATATTTAATGTTGTGCAATTTTTTTAGTCCTATATATAGTAAAGACATTACAATTATTTTTACCACGTTATAGACGTTTCACCAATTTTAATTTACCAAGAATTAATATTTGTAGGATAACGTGTTTGTTACTTTTAATGGAGTCTCTTTTTCAATTCTTTTTTTATTACAAAATTTAAATTTGAAACTTTCTTTAAGAATTTGAACCTAGTCCTACATGGGTTAACATAATGTTGAAGAATATATCACAATTATTGAATACTAGAAAACTATTCATAAAATATAAGAACGAAAGTAACTAATTTAAAAAATTGTAAAGTAAAATTTTCCTTTAATAATTCTTTTAAAATATAATTTTTAAGTTTCTTTAATAATACAATCAAGCAACCAATTAATTTTATGATTGCTCCATTTAATTTTTTCCCCTACTCCTTTAAATGTTAACATTACAAGATTATTATATTATACCATTTTTTTTTCAAAAGTGAGGGGTTTAGGCCCCACCATGATATTATACTATATACGCATATAAACAAAAATTATAAGCTGTAATATTATTATAAAACTAATTGTATAATTATTATTATTATTATTATTACAAACTATAACTATTCAAATATTATAAGCAAAGCATCTGTGCAATCATGCATAAGCTTCTTCATTCAAAATGGTGCCAATTAAGTTATGTCTTTGCCATTCAATCTAGTTAACTAATACAATTTTTTTCTTTTTCATGCATGTTTATTTTTCATATTGGTTTGTGTGTTCTAATATAGTTTTGTAGAATCTTCTCATCTAATACGGTAAAGTGCTTAAGTTTAGAGGCCAAGTTTTGATATTAAACTATAAAGAGACAAGAAAACACACACAAAAAATATTAAATTGTGTTTTTTAAGGAATTTTAGTAAAGTAAAATTTCAAGTGTAGAAAATCACTTCCAAGGAAAGAAGTTTGCATTGGGGGATATGACGAAACCCTTATTGTTTAACAATAAAGTAACAAACTTATTACTAAATAATTCCTTTGTAAAAATAATTTTGTAAATCAAAACTTGTTTTTATCAGTTGTTAAACACAAATCTAGTCTCGACTTACCATAGCAACAAATAAGAGAAAAGAAGAGTCACATTAAGCTTTTGCATTAACTCATCTCACCAATTAAGATTACATCTAGTCTCTACTTACAACTAAGATTTCTTAACCAAATATGTTTTAATAATGCAACCTCACACCAAAGTATTATTTGACATTCGTCTCTTCAAGCTCTAGCTCAAACATTAAACTTTTCCACCATATATAGACCTCCCCATGAATAACGTGCATAGAAACCCAAGCTTAATTTACAATATGTTCCTGTTTGTAGTGAACAGGAATATCCAACAAGGGTTGTTGGGTGATTAATATATAGGATCAGACTCTCTTTCTCTCTGAAGATGCTTATGGTGAAGAAAACATCCCAGGGATGAAGATCACAACAGAAAGAAAACACAACACAATTGGTGTGCAGTGTATGCTCTGTGTGAATGAAAAAGAGAGAATTAGAAGCTGTGTACCTTATTCTCTAAATGTAGATCTATTTATAGATACAAACCTGTGAAGTTGTTAGTGAAGATATGCCTCCACGATCTCGTCCGAGATATTCGATTACTGACTTGAGGTAGTTGAGACCACGTTCTTATCGTTGGTATTGGTTGAGGAGGTGGATTGACTCGGTTATAAATGAGCTTCTTTTCTAATTGAGTCTATCTTTTACTATCCGTAACAGATGCCCCCAGCCCGATTATCAAGGAATCTTGGTGACCAGGATGTATCATGCATGCGGATGGGATACCCGGAATCTTCTGGAATGCTCCTTTGTTCATCTCGGCACAATTCAATAAAATTCCCTTTCAAATTGTTCATCACCTTGATTCTTATCGGAATGTTTTGTGGGATTACAACGCCGGGACGACATGCCACAATGTCTCGAAGACCGGGTTGAGATATCTGATCTCCTCCTGGAAAATCGATTGCTTATCCTGAGCGTAACCCTCCTTACCAGGATAGTGTCTGGGCTGAGATGCTTGACCATTGTCTGGGCTAGAAGCTTTGAGTTCTCTTGCCAAAAGCATGAATAGTTATTGTAACAAATCGCCATTATGTCGTGTCTGTAACTGCAGTCTGTGCATTAGTCTTGTCGCCGTTTCATTTTACACTTTAATCATTACATTAAAAGCCCATTTCTTGTTTTGCCCCCAACTCTTGGGTTGTGCTTTACCCTTCTACCCCTCATGACGTTTCATTTTTGCCAGCTGCCCCTCACGTCGTTTCACGCTGCCTGGCAGTTACAATCTTCCCCCTATATTTCAAATTTTCTCTCCAAAGGTCATTTCTTCTACCTACTGCCTATTATGAACAAACTGCCCTCATTCCTTCTGGAAATTTCCTTCTGCACCTGTGCACTCTTCCTTTGGTTGTCCATCATCCTCTACTGCCCGGTTCTTCAAGATTTTCTTCCCACCAGGTATTTTTGTTTTTGTCAACTTTTTAAAATCGCACTTCTTTTCTTATTTATTCTGATCGCACATAAGATACTCCATTCATTTGAAACATCCTTATTTCTGGATTTTTGTTCTTTTCTTGGATTTCTGGGTTTTTATTTTCGAGTTGCGTCCTTTATTCTTCACTTTTCCAATCTCACCACCTTGTGATTCTTTCTTCTCCTAGAATGAAACTCACTCCTGAGGAAGAAGAACATTTGCGAAAAACCGCTACCCCCAAGGTTGGGTGGTGGCTCTTTGGTCTACCTCTTTCCAAGGAGGAAAGGGAGAAAGACCTTCAGCGCAGCCATTCTGGTAAAACTAGAGTTTCTGTATCCGTCACCCAAAATACTAGTGTCTCCGGGCGTGGTGCCCCATCATTGCCTAGATTGAATTATCCCTGATTCCAATCTAAAAATTCTTCAAATTCCAGGGGGACTAGAATTCCCAATGTTAGAGTTCGTTTGGCTGCTGAGCTAAACGAGTCTCAATCCACCCTCGGGGGTTCTTCTCTTAAGGTCCCTTTAGTGTCCTTGGGTCCTTTGCCACCTTCGCCTTTCCCTGCCATAGGTGAATCGCTTGAGACCCGGTATGAACCTTGCTTTGATTGTGTATCCGAAAGTTATCACTTCGTGCGCATCGAGTCTGATTCTATGGCTGACTCAATACTGGGATCATGTCGGCATGACCCTGTCCTTGTTCCCAAGTCAAGAAGCGCGCTCCGAACCGAGGCGCTAGTCCAGGGATTGCCTTCCCTGTTAGCCAGCTCTGCCGTGGTCAACACTTTAGCCCCTTCATCTACTCAGCCGCCCCACTTATCGACTTCAGGTATGCCTTACTGACTTTCTTCCCTTTTACATAGGTATATATGGATCCACCATTGTTAGAGGTTGCTGATTCCCACTCTACCGGGTCTCACTCAAATTGTCCTACCCTCTTGGCTTCAAAATTTCCCTGGGGGACTTATGAGGTGTTGAAAACCTTGTCTATCTTGTAGCCGGATATTGTCGTCGTTATCCGCGCTCCAAAACTGAGTGAGCCCATCTGCTCCATTCGGGAAGGGACAGATTCTAACTTCTTTTTCTTCTACAAAGATGTAGTTACTAAATTAGGCATCCGCTTCCCATTCTCCTCCTTTGAGATGGAAGTTTTAAACTATTTTCACATTGCCCCCTCACAACTTCACCCCAATAGTTGGGGATTTGTCAAGTCCTTCGATTTATTTTTTCAGGACTTAGGTATTCCTTGCACCGTTCCCCTTTTCTTTTATTACTTTTGTGCTCATACTGGTAGGACGGGAAAAGAGCCTCCTAGAAGAAAGGGGTGGGTTTCTGTCCGGGGTCGCTCAAACTGTAAACTTTTTACTGCATACACCGAGTCCTTCAAAAACTTCAAAAATAAATATTTTAAAGTTGCCGCCCAGCCCGGCAAACAACCCTTCTTTTTGACCGGTCCTGAGTTAGAGGACGTGGAGTGGAGATTCCCCCTCTACTGGTCCCGCGACCACCATGAGCTCCCCCTAGCATCTTACCGATTCATGCAATCAGATTTGTTAGATTCTGACGCTTCGTCTGTGTTCCAGATCTCGAAATATGTGGAAGCCCACGGTTCGCCGGATGCTGCCACCTACATTCGCAATTTTCAAGCCGGGCTATCCTCTAAATCCAGTATGCTATGTCCAAATTATTGATAACATGCCTGTACTGTTACTGCGGTTTAATTGTCTATTTGCTTATTGCAGTTGACGATAAGGAACAACAGCTGAACCCTAGCTCCAAGTCTAAGCAGGTTGTCATTGCTGCTGATCCCGTGACGGTGGTTCTGGGGACAAATAATTCAAGGTCTAATGTGGCCAAGGCCAAAGCCCCTGAAGTGAATAAGGCCAAGCGGGTGCTACCCACTAAGCGGGGCCAACCCCCCTTTTTTAGATGCTTTAGTGAAAAGACAAAAGCGCAAGGTTGGTCATGGCCCTGGCGAGGCGACAGCTGCTCCTGCCAAGGTCCCCATCTCGGCCCCGGCTTCTTCTCCTCTGATTTCGGCCCCGCCTTCTTCTGCTCTGATTTTGGCCCCGCGTTCTTCTATTTTCGAACTTCCTCCATTGCCGTCGGTTTCTGCTGCCCCTCTTGCTCCTGTCTCAGCCTCTCGACAGGCATTGGGTTATCTTTGGGAGGAAGGGGTTACCGATGATTTGTTTCGTATGGCTAAGGCCCCCCTTCGCTTCCATGACTCCAGCTGGCTCAAGGAAGAAGATTATGTAGAGCTTGGCCAGATTGAAGAACATGCATTTAAATGCGTGACCCTCCTGCAAAGTTTGACATTCTTGAAGGCCCGTCATAGCAAGACCGTGGAGGAACTTGATGCCTCCCGAGAAGAGACCAAGAAGACCCATGAGGAACTTCTCGTTGCCCAAGAGGAAACCAGGAAGATTCATGAGGAGCTTCCTGGGGCTCAAGCTTCCAACGCTGCCTTGCAGGAGACCAAAATCCGGCTGAGTCTGGATCTAGATAATGTACTTTGTAGTGTTGAACGTGCATTGTCCAGCCGGGAAGCACTACGCAACAAGAATTCAATGTTGACTTCGCAGCTAAATGAGCTGAAGACTTTGCTAGAAAAAGCAGAGTCGGAGCGCACGGAGGCGGAATCGAGGGCATGGCAGCAAAGGAGGAGGTCATTTCAGTGGGGGATATGCTGGCAACGACGGTTTAGGACTCCTTTAACAATACTCTGGAGCAGATTCGTTGTTTGATAGTAAGTTGGTTCCTCCATCTTTACCTAAAGGTTCTGCGGTCCCGGTGAATGTGGACGGGGCTTCGGGTGAAGAGGTAACCTCTTACCGTCAGTCCAACAACCATGCACCATCCTCTAAGGAATGAAGGGCTGGGATACCGGTTTATGTTGTAATTGCTTTTATTTAACGGGCCAGGTTTTTCCTGGCCTTATTTTCACTTTCGTACAATCTTAATCGTAAAATTTGCCTTTGTAATATTGTGTTCTATTTAGAACTATGTTTCGTATGCGCATCGTATATTCGTTTGGCTCCAACGACCAAATATAATATTGTCCGAATTAGTAATCGGGGATTGAATTTCGGATTTTGGATCTTGATTTTATAAAACCGGATTCCAACCCAAGCAACGTGTTACATGAACATTAATCAATGAATGTGATTTCTTCGAAATACTAATCAATCATCCATGGATAAATCACCATGTCGGCCTGATCAGGGTCGAATTAACATATTGCTAGGTCAATATAACTCGTGCACGATATATATAACTTCCTCGTAATAAGGATTTTTATTGATATTCTTCAAAGATAATTACATAAGTTCATGATCTCAATGGTAGATTTACACGGGCATTATATTCCCAGCTTTCGAAATCAATTACTGAGAAACACATGAATAGAAACCTCAAATATTAGTTCATGATCTACATGAAAGATTTATGCGGGTCAGCATATCGGATCCCAACTTATAAAATCAATTAAGGAGAAACACATGAATGGAAATTTCAAATATTAGTTCATGATCTCCATGAAAGATTTATGTGGGTTAGCATATCGGATCCCGACTTATAAAATCAATTAAGGAGAAACACATGAATGGTTATTGCGGATAGGAACTTCTAACTATAATAGATTTTTAACTTGTTAGCATTCCAAGTGCGCTTCACGTCCTTTCCTGCGAGGGTTTCTAGCATGTACGCTCCCTACCCGAGATTTCACGTGACTCGGTATGGTCCTTCCCAGTTGGATGCTAGCTTTCCGTCCCGGGCATTCTTATTCCCAATATCAGCTCATCGTAACACAAGGTCGCCTTTTTCAAAGGACCTCGGCTTTACTTTTTTATCGAATTTGTGGGCTGTTATACGTTTCATGTGGAGATCTCATTGATGTGCTATAGTCTGAACTTCTTCTATCAGGTCTAGCTTGATGGCTAACGCTTCATTGTTATTAGCTTCCCCTGTATGAAACGTATGTTGTCTTCTCCACGATGGTTGGCCGATCTCCACGGGTATCATTGCTTCGCAGCCGTACGCCATTCTGAAGGGGGTTTCTTGGGTAGCTGTTTGGGCCATGGTTATATGTCCCCATAAGACATAGTAAAGCTGCTCGACCCAGTTTGGGCCAGCTTCATGCATCCGCTTTTTCAGCCCATCCAGAATGATTTTGTTTGCCGCTTCAACTTGACCGTTGGACTGCGGATGCTCTACAGATGAGAAGTGGTGCTTTATGTGGAACCCAGTCATCATTTCTTGGAACTTCTTATCCGTGAATTGTGTTCCGTTGTCTGTGACGACTTCTGTCGGAATCCCAAATCTTGCTATTATGCTGTGCTCGAAAAACTTTTGAACTCAGGCTGAGGTGATGGTGGCTAGGGGCTCGGCCTCGATCCATTTTGTAAAGTAATCGACGGCTACTATTAACCATTTCATTTGACCCTCTGTTGCCTTAAATGGTCCTAAAATATCCATCCCCCACTTGTAAAAAGGCCACGGTGCCATGATCGACGTTAACTCGGCCGGTGGAGACCATCGTATCTTTGCATGCTTTTGGCAGCTGTCGCACTTCTTTACATGTCCTGCTGCATCAGCCTTCATCGTTGGCCAGAAGTATCCGACACGTAGGGCTTTCAATGCTAAAGTTCTTGCACCCATATGCTGGCCGTTAATGCCTTCATGAATCTCTGTACGCACTTATTCAGCCTGGTCCGATTTAGGCATAGCTGCATCGGAGTGTGGAGGCCTTTGCGGTATAATTCACCATCAACTATTATGTACATGGCAGCATCTCGAATTAGCTTTCTCATTTTTATCCCATCATCTGGTATTATCCCTTGTTCTAAGTAATTGATGATAGGCCTCCTCCAGTCCTCGGCCGCCGAGATCACCATGATGCATGCGGGTTGGGCGACTTCCTGTTGAATGACTGTTTGGTGGTTGCCCGTCCCTTTTGTGCTTGCTAGTTTCGATAATATGTCAGCTCGGACATTTTCTTCCCTCAGGATGTGGGCGATTATGACTTCATCAAATTCTGCTATTATTTCCTTTACTTTAGCCAAATATTTAGCTAACAAAGGCCCCTTAGTTTGATATCTTCCTTCAATCTGCGCTGAAACAAGCTGTGAGTCGGTGAAAATGTTGATTTTTAGCGCTCATTGTTCTCTGATCTGCTTTAGCCCGACGATCAATGCTTCGTATTCTGCTTGATTATTTGACGTAAGAAAATTAAGCTGTAATGAATGTTCGAGTGACACCCCCTCTGGATTTTCAATGATGATCTCGGGTCCACTTCCCTTAGAATTGGACGAGTCATCAACATATAATTTCCAAACTGGATTTTCCTGCTGGTTAGAAGACGCCGGGGTTAGCTCCACTACGAAGTCGGCTAAGGCTTGAGACTTGATGGCGTGTCGGGCTTCATATTTAATATCAAATTTGGACAATTGGATGACCCAATTCATCATCCTTCCAGCTAAATCCGGCTTGTGTAATACTTGTCGGATAGGTTAATTTGTTCTGACCATAATGGTGTGGCTTTGGAAGTATGGACGAAGCCTCTTCGCCGTTGTAAGGAGAGAGAAGGCCACTTTTTCAAGCTTCTGGTATCGCAACTCCGAGTTCTTGAGAGCCCGGCTCATGAAATAAACCGGCGTCTGAGACTTGCTAACTTCTCTGACCAAAGCGCCACTTATGGCTTCTTCTCCGACCGAGAGATATAAGATCAATGTTTCTCCAGGATCTAGTTTTGAAAGAACTGGAGGAGAGGCCAAAGATCTCTTAATCTCCTGAAAAGCCGCTTCGCATGCCGGGTTCCATCCCACGTTAGCCTCCTTTTTCAACAATTTGAAGAAGGGAAGCGCTTTTTCTGTGGATTTTGGGAGAAACAGTGTTAGGGCAGTCATTCTTCCCGTCAACTGTTGGACTTCTCGTTTGTTGGATGGGAACTGCATATCCAAGATAGCCTTGCATTTATCTAGGTTTGCCTTTATTCCCCTCTGAGTAAGTATGAATCAGGAACTTCTCGGCCTTTACTCCAAAAGCACACTTCAATGGGTTTAAGCGTATATTGTGCTGCCTCAGTTTGTGGAAAGTCTCTTCTAGATCCCAGATATGATCCCCATTCGAAACTATTTTTGTTATCATGTCGTCGATGTAGACTTCAATATTGCATCCAAGCTGGTCGGCGAAGACTTTGATCATCATCCGTTGATAAGTAGCCCTGACATTTTTTTAAATTGAACGGCATTACGTTGTAGCAATAATTTGCTTCAACACCCCAGAATGCCATCTTTTCCTGATCGTTCAGGTACATGGGTATCTGATTATATCCGGAGTAAGCATCCATGAATGATAGCAGTTGGAAACCGGAGGAGTTATCTACAAGCTGGTCGATACTTGGCATTGGGTATGAGTCCTTAGGGAAAACTTTATTTAAATCAGTGTAATCAACGCAGACTCGCCATTTCCCATTAGACTTTTTCACCATTACCACGTTGGAGAGCCACGTGGTGTATTGTATTTCTTTTATGATCCCGGCCTCCAAAAGCTCATTGATGTGCTTTTCCAAGGCTTGCCTTCTTTCTGGGCCGAGGTTCCTATTCTTCTGCGCCACTGGTTTGGAACTGGGGTACATAGCTAGTTTGTGGCAGCAGAAGGTAGGCTTTATTCTGGTGATCTCTGTAGCTTTCCAAGCAAATACATCTTGGTTTTCATAGAGACATTTGATCAATTTGCTTTTGGTTTCTGGATAGTTCTGCTTGCCTATCTTTGTGATTTGCTCTGGGAAACTTCCAATCTGGACATCTTCAAGCTCATCTACCGGTTCTGGTCTCCATTCTTCAACATCCCGCATATCTAGCTCCACTAGGTTCACTGGATTCCAGAATGAACATTTCTCGGGCTTTCGACCCGATCTCCTTGCCTTATCCGAGGTGGAGAGGAGGGACCACCTTTGCTTTCTCTTACTGCATTATAATAACACTGCCTGGATTCCTTTTGATCTCCACATATGGTGATGACTTGGCTGTTGCTTCCAACCATCTTCATCTTTTGATGTTTGGTGGATATCAATATATCCCACTTATCAAGCGTCGGTCTACCCAGGATGATATTATAAGGTGAGGGAAACTCTGCGACGGTGAATGTGGCTCTTCTTGACTTGAAACCCTCCTTAGTTCCTAGTGTGAGCCGAAGGTCAATGGAACCTTTGAGGCCGGTACTTCTGCTGTTAAAACCTATCAACATGGTCTTGCACGGTTTTCAAGTTTTCTGCATCCAAGTTCATTTTCTTGAACGCACTCCAAGAGATGATATCGACCGAGCTACCGTTGTTGACAAATATCCTTTTAAATTGGCAGTTGGCTACCGTCCCCGTTATCACAAGGCCGTCCTCATGACCGGGAACCACCCCTCTCATGTCTTCTTCAGTAAAATAAATCAGCGGGGGTGTGGTTTTTTTACTGTTTTCCTTGAACCTCGGTTGAGCTTTCACCGACATAACTTCCTTGAGGTATTTCCTTCGTTGATTAGTAGTGTCACCTCATCCTCTCATAGCTCCTGAAATCATGTTGCATTCAAATTCAGGTTCCGGGAAATCGTCATCCTTCTTGTTCTTCTTTTCATCCCTGCTCTCGCGCTGAGGGCCTTTTCGTTTGCCTTGTTGCCCCTGTGTCTTGATAACATATTGCCTGAGTTTACCATCTTGGATAAACTTCTCTATTGCATCATGAAGATCCCAACACTGATCGGTCGTGTGACCCGGACCGTTGTAGAATTCGCAAAATCGGGAGTAATCTAGTCCTTCTTTCTTGAAAATAGGACAAGGTCGATCTACCTTCCTCATGTCCGTTAAGGCGACTTCCCTCCATATTTGATCCCGGGAAGTGTTCAACGGATATTTATCGTACTTCGTTTCATATTTCCTTGGCCCAAAACCAGGTTCAGGAATATGTCCCGGATGTCGATCGGCATGAATATTCACAAGATGTCGGCTCGCCTGTGCGTTTCCCTGATGTCGATTCCTTGATGGGGAAGGCTTTCTTCTAATATTTCTGGGAGTCGAATTGGCAATCTCCATCTGCTCTAGCTCCAAATACTTTTTTGACCTCATTCTAAACTCCATGAGGGATTTTACAGGATCTTTATATATTGACTTGGCTAACAGAGATGATCTATTGAGCCCGACACATATGAGATGTACGTGTACCTTCTCTTCCAAACCTTGGACTTGTAGGGCGGCTTCCTTGAAGCGATCCAAGTAGCTTTGCAAAGTTTCTCTGGGTTATTGCGTATCTTTCCCAGAGCAAACTTGGACTTAGGTTGTTTCTTGCTGGTCACAAAATTCAACAAGAACCTTTGTCCGAAATTTCGAATAGACCGAGGTGGCAGAGTGTGAAACCATGTCTGCACGGCTCCGGTTAAAGTGGTAACAAAAATTCTTGAGATAATCGGTTCGTCAATCCTGCGAATGCACATCTGCATGTCGAATTCGTCAATGTGTACCTGGGGATCCTGGCTCCCATCATATTTTGATAGAAATGATCCATCAAAGTCTTCTATAAACTGAGCATCTACTATTTCATCCATGAATGGACTGTTGTTTCGCTGACCCCGACGGTATTTTCTTCGGCAGATGCCACCTTCCATTCTGGGTCGAGGTATAATTTCCGCTACTGGGCTCTCTATTGCGTTGTGATCTGGGACCTCGGTTGGGGAGATGCGAGGTCCTTGATCGTTGCATGTCTGGGGATGAGACAATCCCCCTGGTTCGGAATGACTGATTGGTCCAGAGTTTCTTACCTTGGCATTGGGAACCGAGGTTGTCTGACAGTGCCTTCTTGCTGTAGGGGGATGTTGTCCCTCGTTCTCCTCTTGTGCCGGATTCTCCATGTTTCTAACCCGCTGTTCTATGTCTTGGATGCGACGGTTTTCGTCATGTCTCTATTTGGCACTGCGCTCATCCATCTGTGCAATCAAATTCTGGACGTCTTCCTGTCGTTGAAGTGCATATCGTTTTTCTAAATTCTCAATTCGAGATAGAATTGAATCCAGAGCATTATGGATAAAGCGATGCATTGTCGCTGGTTCTGCCTCAGTAGCTGGTGGTGGATTGTTAGGTAGATGCGATGCTGGCAGGGCCGGGGATGAAGCAGTATCGGAAACAACATCTTTTGCTACTACATTCTCATGAATCATGTTTCTTGGTGGTTCGTCTCGTCCTTCCATTTGGTGGCTTCTTGTATTGACCATTGTGATTTTATAGGAATTGAAATTTATCGTTCCCCACAGATGGCGCCAATGTTCCTGTTTGTAGTGAACAGGAATATCCAACAAGGGTTGTTGGGTGATTAATATAGGATCAGACTCTCTCTCTGAAGATGCTTATGGTGAAGAAAACACCACAAGGATGAAGATCACAACAGAAAGAAAACATGACACAATTGGTGTGCAGTGTGCTCTGTGTGAATGGAAAAGAGAGAGTTAGAAGCTGTGTACCTTATTCTCTGAATGTAGCTCTAATTATAAATACAAACCTGTGAAGTTGTTAGTGAAAATATGCCTCCACAATCTCGTCCGAGATATTCGGTTACTGACTTGAGGTAGTTGAGACCACGTTCTTATCGTTGGTATTGGCAGAGGAGGTGGATTGACTCGGTCATAAATGGGCTTCTTTTCTAATTGGGTCTATCTTTTATTATCCGTAACACAATCCAAAAAAATAATTTACTAAACATTAAGAACATGATTTGACAAATGTCGAACATAAAAATTCACCCTATTGAACATCAAATTCAGTTTCGTATCTACATTCATCTGGTCATAGAGCATGCATGCTCCATAACATTAAAGAGTGTTCGAAAAGGACCCCACCCCAAACCCAGGGTTAGAAAACATTATTGGCTATGGATGTTGTTTCAGGCAGAGTCCTATATTTAAATCAATGTATAACAGTTTTAAATTTAAGAGCACCAGCATACGTATTTTCATATAGGATCATGTCTGCTGTAGCTACATTTTATTAAGACCATCCCGCTTGTTCTTGCTTGTTTTTGTTAGTCACTTTTTGAATTGGAAACTTGATGATTCCATAACACAATTAGTAGGGGAGTTTGAATACTTCCAAGAGACTACCTTGATGAAGAGTATAATATGTTAAAGATATTAAAGTTTATTTAAGAGGCTTATCTCTTTTAATACTTTTTTGTATAATTTCTACGGTGGACCAGTTAAGAATGTGGTCCATCGGTGAGTAAGTTGTTTTTGCCGTTAGATATAAGCTGAAATAAAATTAACGGTCGAGATTGGTATGGGTATTGAGAATTGATAATTATACAACAACAGTGCTACAAATAGTGAATCAATAAATTCACCTTTTTAACTTCTACGCCTCACGTTCTCGATTCTCTTCAAGAAACCCCTCTTCACCTAAGCACCTCCTCCTCCCTCTCCCATCGTAGGCGGACTGAGGAGGGTTAGGATGAACCATCGCTCCTCCTAAAATTTTATTAATATAAAATTTATTATTTATATATACTAAAAATAAAAAATTAAAAAAATAATTTGACAATAAAAAAAAAGTATAGTACTGTAAATGTATGGGTCAAATGAAAGTCAGTCCATAATCATCTCATCTTATTTTTGGGGTTCAAAAATAGGATATAAATTTAATATTGCACTAAAAAATAGGATAAAATATTTATAAGATTGCATTGCATAATATAATAAAATATTTTTAAGATTACATTGTATAGTAAGATAAAATATTTTTTAAGATTGTATTAAAAAATAGGATATAATATTTTTTAATATTGTATTAAAAAATATGATAGAATATTTTTAAGATTGCATTGCATAATATAAAATATCTTTAAGATTGCATTGCATAATATAAAATATTTTTAAGATTGCATCGTATAATATAAAATATCTTTAAGATTGCATTGCATAATATGATAGAATATTTTTAGGATTGCATTCAAAAATTGGTTAAAATCATATGCTTAAATTAGTATAAATAGAAACATATTTTTGTGTTTATAGTATGCATTCCATTCTAAATAATATTAGAGCTTTAGAGAGTTTATATTTGCATCATTGAGAGAATTGTTGTGAGATCATATAGAAGCGTTTGACAAGTCTGATTCTTCAACTCTCCATTAGGATTTAAATGTACCTATTTGCTTAAGGAATAGAAGCGTAAAAGTAACCATTTTATTGTATTCTTCTTCTTGACTTTGGAAGAGGTCGCAGTTGGAAAACTAGGATACCAGTTTTGTCTCTGTTCTTGGTGAATTGAGACTGCTTCCATAGAACAATATCATGGCAACGTAGACCTAAGTGGTCATATTGGATCTTTGGGAACCATCACAAGTGCGGCCGACCTATATTTAAACGAGAATGCCGTGTCATCCAGCGGAGCCTAGAAGAAGGTGACTCGTGCAGACAACTAACTAATCCACTCCTAATAACAGGAAGGCTAAAGGCAGACCTCGTCCTAAGTTTTGTATAAATGTATCGCCATGCTATTAAGTATTTTGATTTAAGTTTTTTTCTTTTTAAGAGGTGGAATAGAATAACCCAGTTGAAGCGTCTTCCAATTAGTAGGCGAAAGAATCTAAGTAGCAGCATGGATTGGAGTTTGACCCCAAAAAGACTTGACTCTCAAAAGCTCTTTCTTTGCAAGTGGCAAGCAAGCTATAGCTATGGTTCTATCTAAGGGATAAGCTACATAAGCCATATTTTGATTTTCTTCCCCAGCAATAGGTTCAAGGCCGTAGCATCGACCTTTGCCCGATGAACTAATTGGATTGTTGCGAGCCGAACGAATACATGTCTGTCTCTATTTTTGGTGAATTGAGACTAAAGTTTTTTGCTGGGAACAAGGATACCAGTTGGGATAATTGTTGTGTAAGGGTAGACCGAAAAACTAGGATACTAGGAACTCTTGTACACTAAATTATCATATTGGAGTTGTACATTGGATTGATTATCCAATTTGGACGTCTGTGATTTTTTATCCAATTGGGTTTTCCATGCTAAAATTGATTGTGTCTTCTTTATCTCTTATCTCCATATTATTGCTTTGAGTTTGATTTTAAATTGTGAATTATTTTATTAAGACTCACTAAACTTTGTCAGCTTGTTCATCACCCCACCCTGTTTACAATTTTTCTGTCTTAAAGATAATCACGATCAGATTTTGAAATAGAATGGAAGACCAATTTCTTGATTATTCTTTGATTACATACATTGAAAAAGAAATTGTTTTGAGTTTTAACATGAATTCAATTATAAATGATTTTAACAATATGAAAACACTTAGAGTAAGAGTCAAGTGAAGTGATCTTAATTTCTATAATAGATTTTTTATATTAATTTCTATTATCTTCGGAGTACTTTTATTTATGATATAATTTTTTTTATGTTCGCCCCCTCTCAGTAAAATTCCTGCTTCCGCCACTGTCTCCCATGGTAACATCATCTTGTATGGAACATAAATGCAATGTGAATTGTGATTCGGGAACCCACTCTCTTCTCGCGGCTGAACCAGTTCTTGCGCCTCGCCATGGGGGTTGTGAACGTCGCTGCCAACTCCTGAGTCCAATCGACCGCCGTCACCTCCACTTCACTTCCAAATTTGAGATCAAAGGAACCGTCAATTGTGCTCGCGATTTGATTTTTTTCCTCATTGTTTGTGTTTTTTGAGTGCGCGTGTTGTGTGTTTGTGTTTGTGTTTCTATTGTTGGTGAAGAAAGGGAAAAAAGAGGTAGTGGTGGTGCCAGTGCGAGAGAAGAAATGGGTAAGAAAGGGGAAACTGGGATGAGAGGGAAAAGAGATAAAGAATAAAATGAAAAAGACGACGTCGAAAATCGCCTCGGCAGAGAGCATATTTAATAGCGGCGCTGGGTTTTGCTAGCAAACATTCAAACTCTGTTCATGCATCAAATTTCAATTTTGATTGGGATTTTTTTTCTTTTTTGCTTTTGCTTTACTGGGTTCTGTTTTAAAATTTTAAATTAAAAGACATGAAGAAAGTCATCTCTGAATTAGAAATTCCCAACGAGGAATTGCAATTGTAAATGAAGTTGAAAAATCATAAAGATATCTGAATTAAGCTCTCTGTTATGAGATGTGAACAAAAAATACTTGGACACAAACCAAAAATTCTCTTTTTTGAGATATGAACGCAAATTTATAATTTGCTAGAAATTCTTGAAAAATCATGAGATGTAAAAGTGCATGGATTGAACAAGAAGACACATTCACAAAATATTTGACAATTTTTTTAATGGGGCAAATTTGTCATTTGACAATATTTAAATAAAATTTTAATATACAATTGAAATTATATTTAGCTACTATAGCTTCAAATTTCGTGGTCTACCCGTGAACCACCTTTTCTAGTGGTTCATGGTATAATCATCCTTTTTTTCATATACATAGTGCATGTTTGGATTGATGACGACAAAATTAATTTTGAATGAAATTGATTTTACATAATGAATTATGATTAGAATTGATTATAAGGTAACATGATTTTTTTTTGGATAACATATATTAGAAAATTGATTTTTTAAGAGAATGTTGTTTGACTACTTTAAATCAAAATTGATTTTGAATATGTAATTACTAAAATGGATTTTTGTTATTTGTACATGTCTTGTGTATTCTTAATTATTATCTATTATTATATTGATATGTTGATTATTAATTTAAAATAAATAGGTAGGTTTATAACAAGTTTTTTTATAATAAAATTAATGATTAAAATATTAGCTTATGAAATAAAATGCATCTCCTAAATAAAAACTTGCAATCTTAATTAACATAACATCGTATTTATAAAGTAGTGACAAAAAAATACAAAAATGATCAATAATTCTTAATAGGTGTAAATATGTTGGAGATCCATGAAATTTACCTGAGTTTTGCAACTGATCCCTGAAAACTTTTGTCTATCGTTAGGTCCCTAAAACTTCAAAAGTTTTGTGGGAGGTCCCTGTCATTAGTCTCCGTTCAAAACGTGATGACTTGTTTGTTCGTTGGACACATCAGCGATACACGTATGAAGTCACGTCATCTGATGACATCATCCAAACCTCTCCTATGCTAGCTCGTGATGCTCACTCGCCATCATATGCTCCACCCCACCCTCGCCTTAACCACCCCATCTTCCCCCACACTGCCACCACTGTCACGCAGCCATAGTCACCCGATGTAACCACTGCACACGCGACACCATCACCTCTGTAATTGTGTGCGACCCCTCCCCCTACATCTTTGACACATGCCGCCACCACCACTGTCGCATAACCGTATCCACCCAATCCAAGCGTTGCACCAGCAACACCACCAACTTTGTAATCGCGTGAGACCCCTACCCCTACAACTATTGCACCTGCCGTATGAAAGATAGAAGAAGTGGTAATTATTAATAGAGAAGAAGATGTTGCGAAGCAAATCTCCTGTTTCCTTGACCCTTCTATTCCGCATTCCAGAACCTTTATCGCCTCGTTGTAAAGTAAATCTCTCATTTCCCTTACCCAATTGAGCTCTTCATCGACAACGTCGATTCCAACGAGGTCGTACTCATCGCAGAGGTTGGGGATCTCGAAGTGGAGTTGGGCAGCCATGACGAGATTGACCTTTTTGGGATCAGCGTCGACCATGAGGTCATGAAGCTTCTTGGAGAGGCGGAGGGCATGAATACAGTGCAGGAGGAGCTCAGTGGTGCGGTGGAGGTTGGAGAGCTTGGTAGTCTTGGTGGCGACAGAGCGGTGAGGGTCGGAGAGCTCTGAGCGGAGGTGGTGAACGAAGGACTTGAGCGAGGAGAGCTTGGATCTGAAGGACGGATGATTTTTTTTTCTTTTTTTACGTATAAAATAGTTTATTAAATTAAATTAAATATAAAAGAAAAAAATTCAGGTGGCACGAATGTCATTGATACCTTTGATATGGCTCCTCACGTGTATCGCTGATGTGTCTAACTAACAAACACGTCATCACATTTTGGATGGAGACTAACGACAAGGATCTGCCAATAAACTTTTGAAGTTTCAGGGACCCAATGAGAAACAAAAAATTTTCAGGGATCAATTGCGAAACTCGGGTATATTTTAGGAATCTCCAACATATTTAAGCCTTCTTAATATAACACAAATTTGTCCTACCACAACAATACTATTTTTGATTTAAGACTTATACAATATCATCTCGTATTGAATCTCAAACACGATCTATCTGAGGTGAAGAAATGGCGTTTACAACTTGGGGTTTGGTCCAAGTTAACTGCACCATGTAATTATCATCTGAGTCAAGGCTTATGTTTTCATCTTCATAACATGTAAAATCAATATCACTCTCAACATTTCTTCAAATAAAATTGTGTATATCCATCATTGCACAAACTATTTGCACTTGTGTTTTAAATTTGTACTTAGGCATGCATCACAAGATTGCAGATCTATTCTTCTATGCTCCAATAGTTCTTTCAATTGTGCACCTTAAATTGGAGTGATAATAATTGAAAAATTCATTATTATTTACAAACCCATATATACGTCTAAAATTAGGAAGATTGTAGCGTTCACATCTGTAAGGACCAAAATATCATATTGGTGTTGGATAGCCAACATCTACTAAATAATATATACCTATTGATGAAGGTAAAAATCTTTATAAGTTAAATTTAAATGAGAATAAAATTCAATTGCAGTGATACAAAAAAAATACCTTGAGGAGGATGTGGAAAATTCATGTTAGAAGTTCTGGGAGCATGATCGAAGATTTGAGCATCGTGGGCAGTACCTTCCTATCTAGCTAATACAAAAGTAAAACACATATCCCAATCACATGCAACCATTATACTTTGTGTTGGAATACCCTTTCTTCCAATAAATCTAGCTTGCTCACTAGGAGTAACCACACATGGAACATGTGTACCATCAATTGCCCCTATGGCGTTCTTAAAAAATGGCTAATACCGTGTATCATTTTCTATTTTGGCATGAATGTCATGAAACAAAGGATCTAATGGCCTAATATATTCCACAAACAACTTAAGGAGATAAATTAATACCTTATGGAGATGTCTACTTATAGTTTCTCTGGAGTGTTGAAACCTCTCTTTAAGGTTCTTATTTCCTTTATTGTGGCAAACCATGTTTAAAAACATTGCAACCATTTCTTCAACTCGCATGTGGGTAGTGGGATTTAAACCATGATCAACCAATTTAGAGAAAAGCTTGTAAAAAATATACTTATCCATATGAAACATTTCATAACAACATATAGGATGACCTTGCAATACTTCTTGCACCCAAGCATGGCCTGATTGTTTGCTAGTTCTACAAGCTCTTTAAATAGATGATTTATTGCATGTTCTTCAATAAACACAGCCACATAAGATGCTTGCTCCATAAGTTCATCATCTTCATTGGTATTTGATTCAATTTGTTGAAGCAAGTTGTAACGACTCACCTCGTTGCTACGATATCACTACCTCTAAACGTGTAATTTTAATTTTTAATGAAAATTCCATTAATTTGATTATGAAAATGAGAGTAAATTTTTCGTGATACCACCCTTACCAGACAACACACAAATACGTAAATAATTAAACACACACACACACGCGGGCGCGCACACACACACACACACACGTATAAGCTTCAGATTACAAGGAATCAACTAAGAAAGAGTTGATAAGAAAACACAACTTTCTCCCAAAAATAAATTCCAACGTTATCATGTCAGCTTGACGGCTCCAACAAAAGAATCTCTCTCCACTATTACCTACTGCTGCTCATCTGCTCCCAGGAATGAAGGTTTGTGATCATCACAGGTACTAACCACACAGTACAAAATTTCAAGGGTGAGTTTATCATACAAGATCAACTAGCACCAGATAACAATGATTAACAAGAAAAATAATGACAACCACAATCGTTCTCAGTAATTAATCAGTTCAACACACACTCAACAAACTAGTCATCAACTTTTTCCACAATTCAAATCAATTATGCTCAGAATAATGCATGCACCTGACTCGACTCTCAAATGCAATGTGGTACCATTCCGCAGGAAATAGCCTCTTTCTTGGGAAAATGATTCAATAGTTTGTCGGGTTCACCCTGTCGTGCACTAGCCATTCCCCCATGGTGATCAGCCCGAGTGGCATGCCCCTAGTACCCGTATTTTTATCCTCACAAAAACCACAGGTACCCACTGCCTTCATTCTATTTCCATGCAATTATGAAGTATGAAACATGGGCTCATCAATGCATTGACCGTTCATAGAGACCAAAATTCTAAACAATCCCTTTTCCTCTCCAGGGATGCTTAAAATTCATAAACTCTTCCCTTACAGGGATATCCAATAAGTCATGCACCCCTCGTCAACATCAACATTATCTCTCATCAATGTCATCATCAACATCAACATCATCATCATCATCTCATCTCAATGTTATGATCAATGTTAATATTATCTCCATCTCAATGTCATCAACAACATCAACATCATTTCATTTCAATATTATCAACTATATTATCTCATTTCAACATCAACAATCATATCAACATTATTTCATTTCAACATCAATAGCATCTCAATCTCAATATCATTAACAACATCATTTCATTTCAATATCATCATCATAAATATCAATATCATCTCATTTCAATATTATTAACATCACAAGCAATCACATTCCACATATATACACATAACACACGCCTGAGATTCACGTTCTCCAGGTCTTCAGACAACATAAATCTCATACATTCACAATCCATAATATCACGAGACTGATATTTTAGAAAAATTCTAAATTAAAGAGAATGACTACAATATAGAAAAAATCTTTTGTCCATCTAAAAAGTTAATAAAGAATTTAATAGGGGAACATATTATAAAATTTTGGGTAGAGTCTCCTCTATAATTAAGAATTTTCACAAAAATCCAATCATGACAACAACAACATTATTCACACCTTTATTCATCAATAACAAATTCATCGCATCCCATTAGTTAAAAATACAGTTTTTCTTGAAAACCAGCACACAACAGAGACATACATACATCTCCATAATTGGGCTTCCTGACCCCCAACTATGGTATCAAAAACTGTAACCAAACAATAAACTGGGACCTATCCATATTCTCTGATAGCACATTGTAGCGTCATTTTGAGATATCTCAAGTTCACATGCTAATTTACAAGTCATCAAATTCCCATCTTTTAGTATGTTAAACTAAACTTCCTAAGCTTTCTAACAAGGTATCACATGCTCCAATTGGAGTTCTAAAACTTTAGAGATAGTATTTTAAAAACTCTAAATCTGCCAACAGGCTCAAAATGGGACACTAACATCTCTTATTGTCTTCGTGATTGCAAGAAATAAACAATTCATATTTGGCTAAATTTTTGATATGTTAGAGTTAACATCTAGATATTTAATTCCATATATCCTAAGCCTAATTTGAGTAAGAAATGAAAGAGATATAAATTTTTAAAACGGGTGACAGTAGCTGTTTGGGTGTGGACAATTTGAGACAGCTTGTGTTCAAATAAATTCTGGGCACGATTCACTGCTCCATTTGGTCCCATATTTTGGGACAACATATAGGACATCCTAAGCTTTAAAATGAGCTGTCAAGCACCTCTTTTGATTAAGCACAGAGAAAAATATAAAATTCTAAAAACAGTTCAAAATTCAGCTCAAAGCCATTCGAGTTTCAACACCAATACTCACCAAAATGTTCAGCTGGAATGCTTCAAGAGCTTGAGGAGTAAAGTTTCTATCTTCTAATAGAATATTTTGGATAAATAAATTATAGGTAAATTTGGTGAAGGAGCTGCAGTTTGAGTGAGAAGAAGAGAAGAGAAAATGAAGCAAAAGTGAAGAGATATAAGGAGAAAGTGAACGTGAGATTGAGAGAAAGTTTGGAACGTGTAGAATTTCTTATGTAAGGGAGTATTTATGTGATAAAATCTAGTTAGGAGCAACCTAGTTAGTACTTGGTTTAGTTCTAATGTAACTAAGTCATCATTACAAATATTCTTTCATTAATAATCAAAGTGCTCGTGGATAGCCTTCCTAAGGAGCTTGATGTTGCTTGTTTTGTTCACATAATCACACACACATACTCATGGTTGGACCTATAATTTAGTGTTTATTTTCTTTAAAAAGCAAAGATTCCCTTCATTTAATGCTTAAGTTCCACGTTGATAACTTCTTTAAAAGGCTTGTTCAAGAAGCTTGATTTTGTTTGTTTTATTCACATAATGTATTGGCTATACCAATTGTCTCACGTACACACACATACATGCTACTTCTTCTCCAAGACTAGATCTACACCTTTCATTTGTTTGCCACTTGTCTCCTTGTCTTCTTCTAAATCTTGGTTTTTACTTAAAAACTCACGTACACATGCAAGTGGTTGTACCTATGTTGAGTGTTTATACCACTTGTACTTCATATGCTTTCCAATTAAGGTGATGCCTTCTAAGGTATCATTCATCCAAAGTCTTAAGCCTTTATCCATATTCCACATGACTAGATCTCTTTATGTTACTAAAATTTTTGTTTCTTATCTTAAGTTAAATAATCATGACTAAATCTATTCTAAGCACTTCTAAACTTGCCACTTGGATCCATTAGTTTCTTATCCTATCATTCTTGTGATGTTTATCTGTTACTAAGGTTAATATGGTAATTATCATCCGGGGGTATTTCTATAATTTCTTCTTCAAGTTTAAGGCAAAATATTTAAGGGTATTATTGTAATTTTTACCTCAAGGGTATTTTTGTGTATTTACTTCAAGAAAAAGGTAACATGGTCATTCTCCTTTAAACATTTTTGATTTTTTTAAATCTCTAACTAACATATATTTTCAGTTATCGAAATTTCAGGGTGTTACACAAGTCATTAATCTTTGACCTGTATAGAAACAATATTACAAAATACATAATATATCAAGATACACATGATAAAACATAAGTTCATTACCAAACATAATATGGTTCGTTACAAGCCAAATAAGAAATATAACCAAATTTGACAACAAAACATAATGAGTTTGACAGAACATGACTCATACCACCACAAGGAAACATCTAAGCACTAGTATATAATAGTAAGGGGTTTTTAATTGCATTCCTTAATACACACATCTAGTTAGTAACCTTGAGCGGTAAATGGTTTTAACTGCATCCCTAAGCCAATGCATCCTTTGCTCTTTTAAACCTCGCATGACAATAAACATTTCTCTTCCTAGCATTAACATCACCAGGTTGCAAAATTGTGTATGGAATAGTAAATCCTTTTGTAATTTAGGTAGTGTCTTAAGCTCATTGGTCACTTATTTAGTAGATGCACTTGCCACAACTTCATTGTGTGGCTTATATGCTTTTACAATCACACTAACTGCATCAGCTATTCTTGAAGAGGTAGTTGTCTTCTTCTTGCTTAACTTTTCAGTGTGATTGGTTTTCTTTCTATTTTCTCTACTCTTTTGGATACTAATTCCTTGTCTAACAGTTCCTTGTGAATCATAAATGAATTCCCTCAAAACATTTGTTGCACCAACACTTGCATCTTCACTATCATTCGAGTCTTCCTTTAAATCTAGGCCAATGCCATCAAGACTTGGACAATACCCGTCATTTATATCAATCTTAACACCAACAAGCAATATCTAAGACGAGGGAGCCCATTAGAACTCTCCATTAGCAACTACATCTGTAAAAAGTTCAGTCAACCTGTGAGCAAATGGAAGTCCTAAATTTGCCATATAAATGATTTTCTTGCACATTCAGAATTTATCATAGGATAAATATACCAAACAGAAAACTTAGACTTACAACAATACACATTTATGTAACACATACTAGTTGTTTTTTCTCCCACCATTCATCACTTGCATCAATAATATTTTTGGTATTTTTCCATCCAAAACTAGTTTCATTACCAAATAGTTTATACCATACTCGCCATTCTCTTCCGAGGTTATCAAACCTGTTCTTAAACTTTGGTTTGTTATAATTTTTTCCAGTTAACTCCTTATATCTAGATGTAATTCCATTCCACCCATTCTTGGTAAAAATTGTATTAAGTTGTTCTCCTTTGGACACTTGTTCCAAGCATGTTATGATAAAGCCTTCAATTGCTTTAAGGTCTCAAGAGGTTTTTTCTTTCTCAATACTCATAATTCTACATTAAAGAATTTTCTTGATGCATGATTAACAAAACTTTAACATGCAGAATTGATAATAGGAGAATGTCATTGTAGCAATACTATTTGGTACATTCTTAGTTTGATCACCCTTCCAGAACCATAAAGATTGTTAATAACAAGCCAATCATCACGCTAACCAAATGAAGCTACTCCACTATTAACAAATAATAATATGGCTCTATTCTTTATTTGTGGAACCAATATGAAATTCATTCATCAATAAAAAAGGCAGAATTGATAATATATTTTTCGTGACTTTAAGGTGGCCAGTGAAGCATCCACCGACCACCATAATGCCTGAACTGAATGAAATGCAATGCATTGTTTTTCATCTATTTAGGATCTGAGACTACCATTTGCTAAAAGTATCAACATACAAACCTAGCTTGTTTATTATGAAAAACATTAGCTATGTTGGTATTTTATTGTGCTTGTGTCTTTAGTGATCAATTTATTTTAAAATGTAAATGATTGCTATTAATTTATTTGAGGTTAATATATATGGCCTTTGAGACAATAGGATCTCACAACACTGGAATGCTATTAATTTATATAGTCCATTGGACTTTAGCTAAAATGATTGCACCGTTTCAAGTACACGAGTGCTAGTATACTAATAACAAAAGTCTTATCCAATTCTATATTATCTCTTTCTCTTATAGCACTGTACAATACACCAAATGACATACTTTATATACTAATAAAAAAGCCATATCTTTAAAATCCATATCTACATTAAAGAATATATAACAAAAGCCATATCTTTAAATGTCACCACTTCATGTTTAAAAGCCACTGAATCTTCTTAGAGGCTAAATGCATGGTAGCATTTTTGGTTCATAATTAAAAAAACCATTTCTTTTAAAGTTATGTCTTTTTATATATAAAATCACCACCCATTCTTTTGGTTAAAAACAAAATGACCAACCATACTATCAATGACAACAATAACACAACATCATAGGATAACATCACAAACTAGCAAACCAAAACAAAAACCAGAGTTGCTAGAATCATATATATAGTACTGATGCTACTATCAAAGATAGGGGTGAATGCCTGTCACAACACAAAATAGAAACCATATATATCTATCAAAATAAACGGACATTGTAATAATTTTTAACTTACCTTTTTTTTTCTTAACCTCAACACTCTTCTTCAATGAACTCTTTCAACAACCTCTATACCAGGTCGAACCTATGTAACAAGTTGAAACCAATGCATTAAAATGACACTCTTAGAATCATAAAAATTCAAAAAACACTTGAAAGTAACAAAAAATATCAAGCAAAGAGCTACAAAAGAGGATGAGAGTCTTCTGTAGAGACAAATGAACATAAACGAATTTAAATAAACTCTAAGACAAATGGTATAGTTGGTTACCTATTAATTACAGCATGAACAATCTGTTTTGATTCAAATCATCAAAACCAAAATAGCCAACCATTTTTTCTCTCCTAAATGTAACGAAACATGTTGCACTAGTTGAGATAAGTTGCAATCCATACTACAAAAGGGATTATCAACATTAATTGAAACAAATTTGCCCAACACTGTCCAATACGAAAGGAACTAAACTAAAATTTAATGCCCATCAACATTAATCGATGGGTAAAGAGTTTAAATTGAATGAATGATAGAGATCTGTTGAGACACAGGTTGGGTGATGGACAACTAAGAGAAATCAAAGACCCAAATGTAGAAATCAATTTTACCTTGACGTGAAGCAACCTTGACCCTGCTTCGGTTCAAAATCAATTTCGACGACGTGAATCAGATACAACAGAGAAGCCAAACATCATAGTCAACTGACGTTCCCACGTTTGACCATGAAAGGGCCTTCGACATGGATCCAAACACGCCCATAAAATATAAAATTGAATTTCTAACCACATTTAAACAACAAAGTTATTTACCATGTGATAGTATCATATTATGTTGGTAAAAAAACGATTTTGTCAATCAACTCTTCCTAATCCCTCTTACTTTGGTGAGTTGATCGAGTAGCACATTCCCATGTTAAGAGAATAGTCATGGACTCAATGAGTCCATACCCATTCAACAAGTAAGGAAGGGTTCAACCCTATTATAGTCTCATGGCTTTATTTATTTATGAACAATAGTAGTATTTTTTTTACAGTTCCATAATAGTATTTTTTTCCCCACAATTCCATAATAGTATTTGTTAAGCTAGTATTTCATACTATAACACACTCATTTTTAAGGGGACTTTAGAGCTTCATTAGATATTTGATTTCACTTGGCTAGCTGGTCTTGTTCTAAGCTCTCTTATAGAATGTAATTTTAAATGTATTCTTAGCTTCCACGCTATTCAAGTTAACAAAACTTACTTAGAGCATTGAAAGAGAAACATATACAGCACGAGTGCACCAACTAAAAGACTTGTCGAGAGTGTCTGACACGACACATGATTGACACGTGTGTGCCACACATGTTTTTACAGTGTCCAATATTTTTTTTAGACTTTGACATAATGACATAAGGTCCTCACACATGCCAAACACACATATTTTTTTTAAATAATTTTTTAAAAATTATCCTAAAGATTAAATTAATATTAGTTAGCTTTTTTCTTTTTCTTTTCAACGGTGGTTTCACTTAATAATTTTTTTTGAGACTTTTTATAAAAGAACTTGACAAGTTGTTTTCTTAGATTTGTTTTGAAAAGAGATAAAACTTTTGCATTTAGAAATATCACGACTCTTAGTTTTGAGACTTATTATCATAGAAAAATTATAAAACTTAACTTGTTTTAAGATGATACATAAAGCTTAACAATGTGTTCCTTTGTGCTATATTTTAAACTTTAGTGCGTCCGTGTTATGTCTGATGTCTGTGTTGAAGTCCATACTTCTTAGAGAGAAACAGCCGCCGTTAGAATTTTCTTCAACTTTTGATCCGCTGTTCGAATAAGCAACTTGTCTCCCACGGATGGAACAGAGTCACTTGGTGGGGAAGGTGGCGCTTATGAAATTACTTTCTGCACTGTGTAACATACTAACATGTGCATGCGCTACTCAACTCACTATCGTGTCACGAGATCCTAAGCCTCCACTCTGCCCAAATAAACAATCTATAATCCAACTCTTTTTTAGAGATCACATAAATCCTTTAACTAATTCTACTTAAAATATTAAAAATATATTTAGTGTTACATAGTGCTTAACCTATACATAAAAACTTATGACTTCCCTCCATGTGAATATCAGAGAAACTTATTTTTATCCTTGTATATATTAAAAAAAAAATTGTTTTGAGATTTAATTCCACAGTTAACCAGTCACCAAAACACAACCTATCACTACATAACTACATAGTATTAAAAAAACTATATCCTTCCTTATTATTGATTAGGAACAAGACATAGATACATTGAATAGTGAAAGACATCAATTTTCTCAAATATAATTAGTGAGTTCCCCTACAACACAAAAAACCATACAAAACTTCAATCTCAATTCCATTTCCATAAGCCATGAAATCCCGAATCCCAGAAATTTCAACCAGCAAGACTACTCACAATTTGAACTGTTCCTGTTTCTTCTGCATCTTGTCTGAAACCGTCCCTTCAGTGAGAAGAGCCAAAATATCCAAATACTTGAAACAAATGCCTCTCAGAGACGACCAAGAAGAGGTTTTGATCTTAAGTGGACTTTGGAAAATCGCCATGACTAAACCAAACGACCCAGAATTCCCTTCCCTTGGCATCTTCACATGCATGGCCAAACTTATTAGCAAAGGTGTCACTAACAGAAGTTGGCTTCTTAGACACCAGAACATATACATACCCTATTATGCAGCACATATCATTGGTTCCTATACCATAAAGAAAGCCAAGTTTGCCAAAAAAGCTGTTAAGTCCCTAGTGGTTCAGCCTTTACTTGAACTTCTTAAGGGTAAGATAAGTTGGGTTGAACAAAGGGTTGCACTTAGAGCACTGGCTCATATAGCTAGCCATGAAGCAACTTTTGAAGCTCTTAAAGCGCATGAAGTAGAAATCATAGAAGCAGCCATGAACATAGCTTCCACGTGCCTAAACAAGGTATATGATGACTTTGTTGGGTTGAAAAAGTCAGAGAGATTGAAGTACCATAGGAACCTTATAACAAGAGGGCTTGGAGGGTTTGAATTGGAAAACAGAAAGGCAGAAGAATGGGCTAGCCAGCTTCAATGTTGGCCTCTCTATCTCCTACACTGTTTTGCATGCAGAGAAAGATCTCTCAGGTTAATATGCAAGAAGAAATTCTTGAAGGACTTGTGTGGAATGTGGGGGGGACTAAAAAACCCATCTTCACCTTGTGGAATAGGACTTTTGAAAACTCTTTGTCACACCCAAATGGGAAGAGAAAGCATAGCAGGTTTGCAAGAAGTGTTAGAGAGTCTGTGTAATGTTTCAAGATCCTCAGATGAAAGGCAATACACGGCTATTGAAAGTCTTATGCAGCTTCTCATGGACCCAGTTACAAGGTATAAAGTGATAGACAAGGTTGCTCCAGTGCTTGCTGATTTGGTTGAACTAAGAGACATCAAAGGGAAACACAAAATTGGAAAAGCAATCATGAAGGTTCTCTTACATGACTACCACAAAATCAAGCTTTGCAACGTGAATTTGTGTAGTGAAAGAACCAGTAGCAGGTTAGAAGAATTATGGGATTTGAAGGTGGAGAGAATCAACAGAGAGAAACTGATGAGTGTGCAGGAAATGAGAGAAAAAGAAGCCTTATCATGTGTTCTGAAAAAGGAAGGAAGTAAGAGTTTTTTTGACGGAGAAATTGAAAAAGCTGTGGTGAAGTACTCAGAGGCTTTAAATTTGTGCCCTTTAAAACAAATAAAAGAGAGGATTGTGCTTCATAGCAATAGAGCTCAGTGTTATTTACTTCTTCAACATTCAGAAGGTGCCATCAGTGATGCCACAAGAGCACTGTGCCTATCGGGTTCGGCAAGTCCTCACGGTAAGAGTTTGTGGAGAAGATCACAGGCTTATGACATGGAAGGCTTCGCCAAGGAGAGCTTGATGGATTGTTTAGCGTTCATTGACACAAAGGGGTTCAAGATACCATACTATGTAGCACGGTTTTTAAACAAGCAAATGAATTCCTCGTGGCTCTTCGCTTCAGCTCAGTCGAAGTGGTATAGCAAACACGAAGAAATGAATGGATTTGTGAGTTTGAGTCAGAAAACGATGAGAAAAATGTTGAGGCCAACGGATCAATTGGGTGTTGGTACACACGAATTTGAGAGAAAAATAACTTCTATTACTCACAAGAATAGAATTACAGAGATTTACAAACTCAAACAAAACAAACTCTCAAACCCACACCACACTCACTAGGAATTCTCACTACTTGGAGGAATTCACTCTTGGTGTTCTGGTGTTTTTCGTTGATGATTACAACTGAGGTTTGCACCTCTATTTATAGAATGCATTATGGTGTGAATGGGGAAAACAATTGTCAAGGATGGCTGCATGGTAGGTGGTGCATAGCTGGAAGTCATCAATGGTGGCTGGCTGGTCATCAATGATGGCTCCAGGGGCTGCTGGTCTTCAATGGCGGCTGGACATCATCAAAAAATGAAAGGTGAGTTCCACATTGAAGTTAATTATCTTGTTTTTCCTCTTTCTTTTGTCTCATTTTAATTAAGTTCCACTTGGGAGGTTTAATTGTGCAATGCATGGGTACATTTGTATATGTTAGTGGTTAATGGAGGGTCTTAATTAACTATTTTTCGTGTTTGCATGATAGGTATGAGTTACATTGTAGAAGAACCTTTCACTGGGAGAAGAGCAAGGGAGAGAAGAAAGTGTGTAAGGATGAGTCAGGGGAGAAAATTAGTGAGTGCAAATATTAGAAGAAACTGCCACTGTATCGAAAAGGATGAGGCATGAAGTGATTTATTATAGGAAAATGATATGTACGTTTGCCTTTATTCACAAGAAAGGGGGAAATTATTCTTCTATTAGTTCTATATATGGTAATTGCTTTTGACCATAAATTAGTAGGACATAGAAGAAGTTGAAAAGAGGAAGTGAACCAAGAGCTGATCAATTAATTGTTTCAGTTTAATTAGTAGAAACTTTGCCCATATTCTTACCTACGTTTACAAAGTCAGACTTTTTACGACGGCAATGCTATTTATTAAGGAATTTTTTCGGTACCATAAGTTATGATTGGTTTACATAAGCAGTGATATATTAAACTATATGCGTGCCACTTAAATTCGCGTGAGACTCCAACAAATAGTTTGTGACAAGGATAGCAGGTTTGTACTTTGTATTAGTTTGTAGTTATATCATTTAGGGTCTCGTTAAATAAGTGTTTTTAAGATATTAGTTAAAAAATTAAAAACATAAAATATTTATAATAAGAATTATAGGAGAGGATAAAAAAATCATAAACAATCAATAATATTTTACATTTTAATAAAAATATTTCTCTTTTAAGTTTTTTAATCAGTGTGTTTAGCATTTGCCTATTATTTATACATGTTGTATAACATCATTTTCTTTTTTATTTGTTTCCAACACACTAATTTTCTTAATTTATATCTGTTTTATCGCATTAAAAACTTGTATAAATACAATTTCTCTTTTCTTTATAACATTGTTCTTAATTACAAAAATATTAGAGCATTTAATTCCAGAATGTCTCATGTTTTATAAAGAATAATCGTGCAAAATTGAGGTTAATATTCTATAAACCTCGTAGGCATAGCCATATTGGTTATTTTCAAAAGAATTCTTGCATTAGGCAATATTCATTTTACAGTCCATACACGTAAATTGCAATTGAAAGTTTGGTGCCTGTCTTCTCGCCTTCCGAAAATGCTCTGATTGCTCTCTGGAGGGAATGTCACTAATTTAAAATTTCAATCTCACATTCCCACTTTACATTTGTGGACCATTAATTGTCGAGATTATGTCAATCGATTCACAAGTTGATCAACTTTATTAGGTATTCATACCACCACAACTGATGTTAAGCAGGCTACTGGAGAATTAAATATCCTGTAAATAAGACAATAGTAGTAATAAATAAATAAATAAACTTCAGGTCCGTTGTTTTACTTTTACGTGTCCCGCACCGATGGCTTGCACCTCCATCCGAACAGCAATGAGGATGAGAAATATATAGTATTGTTTAGCATACTCAATTCATGTGATGCAGAAAGAAAACAAATCAATATTTTTTAGAATGATTGAGAAGATATTTTAAAAGTTGTATGCCAACCAAAAAGTGAAAAGATGCTACGGTCAGAGTAATTAATTAATTATTTCAATTATAAATGTAACTTTCGTGTTTGGTTGGTATTTCAAATGCACACACTTTAGTAGGAGAGAACTAGTCTAAGTAAGAATTAAGCTTCATTATATTATATTATACTATATTTTCCCCCCTAAATTCTAATTATCTACAATTCACATTGTACTCGAACTAATATAAACTGGATCTGACGAATTTATTTAAAAGGATATTAATGTTTATTTTTTCATTCACAAAATTCAATTCACAAATTTTATTTAAAGAAAATTAAGTTCCTTGCCACTTGAACTAATAGATATTGGTAAATTTATTTTCATCCTTCTTTTTTTTCCTACTTTGTTCTTTATAATTTGTTGATTAAAATATAGTCCAGTTAATATAAATTGAACCTTTCAAAAAAATAAAAAAAAAAATTGGCCTAAATAAATTGAATATGGATGATATATTAAAATTTAAAAAAATGATAGATTTGAATGATGCCCATGGTATTTATTACTATCATTTATCCTACTCAAGTCTTCTCTCTATTAAGAGAAATGGACGTCATAAATCAACTAATGTTAGTAGAGTTTATGATACTCACGATAACAGTTCATAAAAAGGATTAAACAAGTTGGTGATTTTTTATTTTTACATAACAAGTTAGGGGTGTTTAATCATAAGATACCCCCCTATAAAATATTGACCTGCAAAATCCAAAGCTCTTTTGCAATAAAGTTATATTTATGCGCCTTACCCGACCAATCTGCTTTGGTTTTTTCTGCGCACTGATCAATAAAATACTACGAAAAACTGAATATCTCAATCATGGACGTATACCTAACTTTGAGGCATTACGAGAATAGTATAAAACAGGAAATAAATGAAAGAGTGGAGAAGATTAAATACAAGGATGTAAAGAATTATGATAGAACCGATTGTCGCAGCGAACAATTTAACAAATAAAATACAAACAGAAAACATGAGTCTTTTATGGGCAGGGACCACCGGTTAGGCAAGGCAACTAGTGATTGTTGAAAAAATGTAAGAAATCCATAACTTTATTGTATAATTGTTAACATATGGTTACAATGTAACAAGCCCGTCACAGTTAACATGCAATTAGCTAACATGGTCATGGTTTAAAGGATATCAATCATCAGAAGAAAAGTTCAAAGCAGAAATAACCGACCCTGTTGTTGCAAAAGTTGAAGCAATATCAGGGTAGTCTTTCCATGAGGTTGTCACCTTCAGAGATGGGTACAGCCACGTTTTAACCGAATCCACGAACGAGTTAGGATCCAAATTCAAAATGGCTTCCCAGTCAACCTGAAAACCCTGTGGGATGCTTCCTGTGAACTCCATGTTGGCAGCAAGTAACAAACCCAGCATAACTATAAATCCAACCGCAGCAGATCCCCTAGACAGTGGCATAAAGTTATACCTGAAAAGCATTTCAATTAGATTTGCAGAAATGATTTCAAATGCTCAAAGTCAAAAAGATAATTTAACCATTTTTAAAATGTCATACCAGTAATATGTCATCCTTAAAATTGCATCTCGCACATTTTCAAGAGTGTCAAAGTCAGTAGACCCATAGTTTTCACCACAGTAAGCATTGCAGAGAGTCTGACACACAACAGTCCCAAGATGGGGATACAAGGTAAATACTACAATTCATCTAATAACTTGAGCTATAAATAACAAAAACATGTTTTTAAATGAAACTTTAAGAATAGTAAAATATCTGTAAGCAAATTCTAAAGCTGAAAATGGTCATGAAATATTAACGATGATTGAATGGTACGCAGATGGAATGAGATCATTGGTAGGGATGTTAAAGAAACATTCTTACTTTAGAAATAAGCAAAAAATGGCCATATAGAGAGCCACATCTATCACTATTAGCTAATTAATATACTAAAAGTTGTTTAGTATGAGAAACATACTTCCCATGCCACTGCCATTTCTTCGTCAAAATCTTCCCATCTAGCAGGGGTACAAGGTGTTTTGATTGCAAAGTCAAAACCATGCTCCCCCCTGAAAAACATGTTTCAGTTCCCCAATTAAATTTCAAGCATGAAAACTAAAATTTTACAGCCATGAAAAGAAAATGTGGAAGACAATAACTTAAAATTTTCACAAGGCTAGTATCTAGCTTACATTTTTACAAGGTTTATCCTAGTTCCTTCAAGCTGCTTCCTGAGGAAACGATAACATCCAGAGAGTAAATATATGTTAAAGAAATCACATGTTTCCAGACACTGTTAGCACTGTGGACGCTTACCCTTCAAATGCACTACTGTTGCACCAGGTAGCCAACCAAAAATCCTCACCAACAACTTTATAAAGCTCAGAACATGATTTTGCATTCAAAATCTGCATATCAAACATTAGTTTCTAGTTTCAGAAAAGGATAGACTATAAAAATATTGTTCTTCAAGCTACGTAATACAAAACAGAAAACATGTAACATCAGCAAGGGACTATTAATTTGATATCATTCAAAAGCAAGAGAAGAATCTGAAAGCATTTCTTTGTCAAAAAGTTAACTGAGAAAAATGAAATCCTTGAGCATCAATTATATTTACAAGGGGTATCCTATGCCTATGAGCAATTTAAGACACCAAAACCAATTAATTAGAAACTACAGATTACATCTTTCACAGTTCATCAGACTTGATGCATAAGAAACACGGTCTATCACGCAACTTGTGAATTTCTACTTTCTTGGGTACACATTCAACCTATATAGTGATAAGGATGGTAGCCGTGTGCTACAGTAGTAATAGGACTTTGATTATTCAGACATGCTGTGTGTGCATGTAGAAACCATGTCTAATGAAAATTTAATACATACAGAATAAGTGTCTATCCTGCAATTACAACTTTAGTGTATCACCCAGCCAAACAAGGGCATATGAGGTTTACTTACTGACATCAGAAAAACTATAACTTTTCCAAGGTTACACCTTTTGAGGGGTTAAAAGTCACGGAGGAGGCCTTTTGCATATTAAATCATGCAATGTTAAAGGAAAGAGGCACAACATATCTAAATCAACAATCAACAACTGACCTCTTCTAATTTCCCATCTTTGGAAAGATGAATGATCTTGTCTGTTTTGCTGCGGACAAATGATCTCTCTTTCATTACAGTCTTTGCAATTTCTAACGTTCTGTGACATTTAAAAATAACAATCATTTTCAAAGCTAGACAATTACAACAACAACCAAGCCTTTTCCAACTGTAGGGTCAGTTGCATGTATCAACGGTGTCATAATGTTCCTTTCAAAGCCACTCTAATAATATAGAATAAATCAATAAAATCAGGAAACAGGCTCTTCACCTTTCATAATTAGGAAAGTATCGAACAACTTTGGCTTGCCCATGAATCATAGGTGTGTGAGAACCAAATCCAGCATTAAACTCATCACTGCAGTGCAAAAAAAATAAAATAAAAGAAAATCAAAATCCGGCACAAATCTTAAGTCCAGCTCTGAAATAATAATCTTACGAAAAACCAGGCACATTAACCAATATTGCTATGAGGCTGGCAACCAATAAAAGCAAAAACTTATCCAACCATGACCAAATATAATTCTGAGCTTATTGTCACAAATAAAGGTAAGTACATAATAATAAAAGTAAGAGCATGACCTCTTTAATTGCATAATTTGAATAAATGTAAAATCAATCTTAGCAAAACAATCCACAGAGAAATGAAAGCACTAAAAGTTAATATGAAGGCCGAATATACTTAATTACTCTAGTTCAATTGAGAATTCATTTCCTCCTTTCAACTGTAAAACTTAAGTCATCTAAGTTTTAAAAGGGAAGTTCTATCCCTTTTTATGGTCCTTATGGAATAATAAAAGCAGCAGCTTTTCTAGAAACCCTAAACAAAAGCTATCAACTTAGAGCCAACAAAAACTCCGTGTCATCTCTCCAAATCTAAAACCTCACTAAATAACAACAACATCAACAACAACAAGCATTTGCAAAAGGATAAAAGTTAACACACATGCAAATAAATGTTGAAGGACCAAAATGTAACAATGAAAAGAAAAGGGACAAACAATACATGCAAAATTTAGAGGAATAGATAGTAACAAGTAAAGGATCCAAATGAGTTTTTATCAAAACGAGATGAACATGGAATATATGATACTAAAAGAAATTATGAATATCCAAATTCTTTTATAAAAATCATCCTCACTTTTAGGGAGTTTGAAGGGAGAGGACTTAAATACACAGAATCTAATTTGTTCATTACTTTGTACCAAAGAGGTTGTGGTTGGTTATCCTGGAAGTAGAAAAGGCTGCACACTTTCACTTTACTCATTTCAGACTCAACTGATGTAAATGAGAAAAGTTCAAGTATAATCAGCAACTTAGTATGCAATACAAGTTTGTCAATGTATCTTTGAGATTAATTTGGAAATTTTCCCTTTACTGTAAATTTACACCATCCTTGTCCTCTCTCCTCAGTCTTATTATAGATTTTTTAAACAATTATTTGTAATTAATTTATTTATAGGAACGAGACCTTTATCTGCACTGAAAACATATTTGATGTAAGCATACTACCTCAAGTCTATGGGGTTGTGTTTGAAGATATGAACATGACCTTACAAACATTTACAATTTTACATTACCAGTATTAACTGAAAATAAGTGGGAGTTTGAATACATATAGAATTTCTGTAAACTTAGTTGACCATAAAAGATGATAGTTCGGTCATGCCTCGGGGACTATAGGATTTTACTGCAGAGTCAGCATTCAGCAGCAATTATATTTATTAGATAGGAGAGACACATAAAAAAGTGGAGATAATGAAAATCTATCTACATCCTGAGTATAAATATTAGATCTGAAACATTATAAAATATCTGAACAATAAATCATCTGTACACTTAATGTGCTCTGATAAAATACTTAGCCCATAGAAGGGATACCTTAGCTTGTTCACCCATACAACAGGGTCACAAGGCTCAGAAATCTGTCTCCATCTAACAGCTAATGAGTAAACATTGTGCCACGACAATGTACGGCTGGATAATCTATCATCTACAGTTCCATTTGAAGATGTTACTGAGGTACTGCTTGTACTACAACCAGCTCCTCCTCTATTTTGACTGGGCATATTAATTCTTTCCCTTCTCCTGGCCCTTCTCCCATTCTTTGAGCTTCCTTTATTCGAATATTTCCATTCAGCATGCAGGGAACGCCAAGCCTTAGAGACTTTTTGTGCAATTTCAATGGCAGCAAGTCCAGCCATACGATGCTGATAATGCAGAAATATTAACAGGTTAAAAAGATGATATTACAAACTATTGTCCGTTAGATGCATGTCACTTTAAAGTAAACGCATGAAAGTTATAAAGGAAAAATATATAACAACTTGCACATATCTAGAAAAAAGGGTCCAGAAAATATTGTAGCTACTAAATAAACTACACATGCATGCGCACGCACACACATATATCCAGGATTTTAAAACTAATTGAAAAAAAACTAGTGTATCCCGGTGCCAAAAGGCTCTTCGCTATGTGAAGATATGGGGGAGGGTCATTTTATGCAGCCTTCCCCTTGCATATGCAAAGAGGTTTTCCTAGATTCAAGCCCATAATCAACTAGTCACCAAGACGCAACTTTTTCGTTACACTAGGACTCACCCACATAAATGATATGATTCTATGAAAACTGCATGTTTTTACTTTAGGAAATACGGTTAAAATAAAGTTTTCTTTGATAGAAATTTATTGAGAATGGAAGTTTGACTTGTTTAGAAGTTATGCTGTTAAAATCAGAAAACTGAAATCCCTCAACTGTATACCAATTTTATAATATTATTCAATCATTATGCACTATTATTTCTTTGTCACTCAATAAAATAAAATAGCATCCCTTGTATTAGCCACTTGGAAGTAAATGGAAATAATATAAATGTTTCCTACTTTTCAATCTGATTTTACAACATGATATGAACAAGGATCATCAGAATTTTTGGATGCATCAAAATCCTTTTCTAGTTCCATTAGAGCAAAGAAAATGTACAAGTATAATCAAGTATAATATGGCACATCAAAGACTATTGAGAATAAAAGTGGCCCTGACAGAAAAGGGATTTGTTGAAAAAGAAATAAAAATGACTACAATCAATAAGCCACGAGATACATAAGAGCAAGAAACCAGAAATAGCTTTACCTGACGTCTATTAGGTAAGAATCCTGGACAATCATACTGGATTTTCATGCCAATGGAATCTGAAGCCCGTAAAAGAGAAGCCTTCTGCTTGGTAATAGTAAACTCTTGCTTTTTAAGCTTTCCCTTTCTTAAAGACTCGCGTAAAGGAGGTTGCCTGAAAACCTTTTCGCATACATTCTTCGGATGCAATTTCTTGCACCAGTATTCCTGAATATAATACAATATAGATACAAATAACTATCCTAGAAATGGAAACCTCAACTCATGTTTTATATAATGTGAATAACCAAGCACATTGTGATTTAAAACCTACTTGCTATACATCCTTTTAAATCCACATTAAATTCCCCATAAGCATGCTTGTGAGAACCAAAATCTTATATTTTCTTTTATTCTTCATGTTTTTCTGGTAAGTGGCCTACTTTAGACACATGACCACAATCACCACATAGCAACCAAGAAATTCTAAAGTCAGGTAAAAATGGTTTTCCAATTAAGACACTTTGAATTAAGAAAGATGAGAAGTACCAAGGAAAGTAGAATTGTTTTCATAAATTTTACCTTAAAAAGAGCATCAATATCCCCATCAATATCAAACCAGCAAAAATCACCATTAAATTTTGAGGCTGTGTACAGAGCAATCTCTTTCTGCAAAAGAAGAAAGGGTTGAAGCATATCATAGAATTAGGCTCTTAATGAATGAAACTTAATATGTACCATGTTAATTCCCAGAGCACCAATGGCACCAATTAGTTATATGTAGCTGAATCAAGGGAGGGCAATTTCTAAAAGTAAGTCTCAGTGTTGACTTAACTAACTAACATGAGGAACTAAAGCAGAAGGGAACAGACCTAATTCAAAACATGCCAACAGAAACTCACATGTTCAAATTAGCAGAGTAGCAATACTTATATTGGTAGAGCTATAATCTCTCTCCTGCTCTAAATGAATTTTCGCTATGACATGTCACTACTCAATACTGTCAAGTGTCCCAGTTAGTAGATCTTTTAGTGTAGAAGGAAATTTATTTATGTTCTTTTTTATCAGTAGAATAGGATTAGGAGGGAGAATAAAAAACAGATGAGTAACAAGTATACTATTTCAATAAAACAAACCTGATAAAAAGCAAGGCACTGGAGCACGAACTTGTCCATTGAATCCAGTTCCAAATCCAATGCAGCATCATAATCCTTGACCTAAGAGCATTAAAAAAAAGTTGTAGCATGCAAAATGTAAACCAACATTGCACCAAAAAATTAAATTAAAAAAATTCATACCGCTTCTTTGTATTGCCCAACAGCATGGTAGCAGGAAGCACGTAAATACAAGCATTCAATGTCGTTGCCATCAATGCTCAACCCCATTGTCAAATCTTTGATAGCCTTCCTGTCACATCCAAACCCAAGTTAAAAATAAAATCAAGTAACAGGTCGAGTACCAAACTAGAAAATTTAACACTGATGATTGGTGTGAAATATTTAAAAGCAATTTACATGGATCTTAGGTGCCATTATGAATTCAAACTCAGCAAATTGTTATACTTCTACCAGTATACCCATTGTGCAATAATTCATATACAATTTATCACTCTAGAATCCTAGGTTGCAGACCAAAATACCAGTAGCTGACCATTTTAAGTCCCCAAAATTTTAGGAATTGAAATTGAATAATGGCTATAATACAACTATATGATTTGAGTATACGACTTTAGGAATACCAAAAATCACAACATAAATCTTCCTCAAAGTGCTTATTCTCTAACACAAACCTAAATTTACGAAAATACAAAATGAACCTCCTTATTAGATTCTATTTCAACTATTATAATTGTTATGAAAAACAGCAAGTAATCTAAGTTCCAGTTATGATCTCTCCTTAGTTCCTAAAACCAACTAATCTTTTGTTCCTAAAAGGCTTCAATTTATTGCATGTTCTACCATCCATATATGTTTCCTTAACTGTTAAAGGAGAGTGCCACTATAACTTATACTACAGAAAGACTCGTGAAAAAAAAGAAGTCACTGCAAATAAATATTCAACTTCTTCAATGGATTAGCAAGTATGGCTGGACAAATACCTGTGTTCACCCATTGCATGGAACAGAAGGCCACGCAAATGATAAGCTCTTGCAAACCTAACATCAAAATGTAAAAGCAATCAACCTCAGGTAAAGAGAATAGGCACAAAGTACATCAAGTGGAAGAAGCCCGCAGAAAACAATGCTGATGAGTAATACAGTTCATTCATGACAATTACCTCCCATCAATTTGTAGCATCTTATTTATACATTCCTGAGCCTTTGTTGGCTTAGCTAAATCTTGATAGAACTGCACAAAAACCAAAGATTCAGAATAACACTACCAATTAAAGTCATCCAACAAAATAGCCAGTCCCAACCCCAAGTTAAGGAGGAGGGATGTGTTAGGCTATTAGCAGCACCATAAAACTTTGTTATACTCAACAACAGAATAGTTTAAGCCCATAACTGATAATTAAATTAGGTAGAAAAGGAGCGGCATACTTAATTAACCTATGGCTGCTAGATATTTGATAAAGTTGCCAGATACATATTCAGACCAAAGCTATTAGCCTATGCTTCTAGATCTTTGATATATATATATATATATATATATATATATATATATATATATATATATATATTATAACTGTCAAATACATATTCAAACCAAAGCTAGCAAGCTAAATCATCTAACAGAATAGCTTTTAAGCCTATAAATAAAAAGTATAAAAATTGTAGCATACCAGATAAATAAGCCTATAATTGAATAAAATAAAATGTAGATGTGAACTGATCTGATATGAAACGGATACTTCATGTCAAGTTGAAAGTAAATTGGATTACAGGCAGAAAGAAGCAACATGGGTGCAAGTAGTGAAGCCAGATATGAGTAGAGATAAAACAGAATTCAAGAATACAACTTAACATATTCGAAGTATACATTCCTTTCTTTAATATGATCAAACTATCAGTGCAGTATGGATATGGGTGAATAGACACCTGAGTCAGATGTGCCCATGCTTCAAGGAAATTTTTGTCAAGTTGAAGTGATTTCAGATGAGCTTCCTCAGCTTTCTTATATTCACCAATTGAAGATAATGCTAAACCCTGTACAGTCAATTTGTTCAGTGAACGACTGAAGAGACCTTCCATATAAGAGATCTAGGTCCAAAATCAATGACGATTCAAGTATTAAGAGTTTAAGACTCAAGGCCCACCAAATATGTGTAGGCAGATGTATTATCCTTATCTAGCTTCACGCAAGCTGAAAGGTCTTCAACAGCTGCATCAAACTCTTTAAATTTGAAATTGACAATTCCTGCATTGAAATTTATACAAGACATACATTAGCTAGTCTCAAAATTTTACGGTTCAACTAGATGATTTCATCGATCAATTAGGTAGAATATACACAGAAGTTCCAACATTAGTTTTGGAAACAAATATCTCCCTATTCAAAGCTATAATCCCTTGATTTGTTGGGATTTTCTAAATTATAGCCTATTTTATATTAAGTAGTCAATCCCAAATAGCGGCTGATCCCAACGTTGCTGAAGTGGGATAGCAGGATGGCATGTATCGTGAAGTCTAGAAAACAATATAGATTTATACTTGGTAACACCCAAATTTTGCTGCAAAATTCAGCTGTTGAGAATTCAGCAGAATGACTGCCAGCTAAGGTGGAATTCGGCAAACTTTTATGTCAGCTAAATGAGGTGAAGGCTAATCTGGTTAAATACCGAATTGATGACTTATCAATATTAGCCAAACAAGAAGGTTAGCAAAACATGGACTAGGTTAATATGCCTATCTACAATGTTAGCCGAATGACAAAAATTCAGCTAATATTAATGTTAGCTGAATGAGAAGGAGGCCAATTCAGTTGAATGCACACTTGACTAATCTTCAATATTTGTTGGACATGAAGGTTAGCTAAACATGGATAAGGTCAATACAAATACCTACAATGTTAGCCGAATTGACAAAATTCGGCTAATTTTAATGTTAGCTAAAATGAGTAACAGATCAATTTGGCTACGTTCAATATTAGCTGAGTGGGAGATTCAACTAACTTTAGTGATAGTTGAATAGGGATAAGGTCATTTACGCTACATACAATGTTAGTCGAATGACAGATTTCGACTAACTTTAAGTATAAAAGAAATTAACTGAATTAAATCAAATTTAATTTAATAAAGATAAGATAATACTTTCCATAATTTTCTGATATTCAAATGGCTTGTAGCAGTTAAAACTAATCAATGATAGTGCTCCCTAAAAAAAGGAAGCGGCTGCCATCTTCTTCAACATTTGAAATAACTTATCAGTTGCTTTGTAGAAAGAGGATAATGTGCCAAGATTTTTGGAGCAATTACCAGAAGATAAATCTGCTTCAAAATTAGTTAGTCGAAATCACCTGCTAGTCAAAATCAATTGCTGCTCCCCAAAACTGACAAAGTTAGCCGAATCAGTGTAAAACTAGCCAAATGACCCCAAATCTAGTTGTATAACTCCCAAACCACGTTCTAGGAAGTTACAAGTAGAAAAACGAGGTCCAATAGGGGATTTGAGTTTGTAGCCTATAAATAGGCATTGTACTTCAAATTTTAGACACATAATCAATCCAACACAAACATATTTTACTCAATATTTTATCTTTCTGCATTTTATCTCTTTATATTACAACTTTCCTTTATTGCTTCCATTTACAAGGTTTTATAGCCCTTCATTTATAACTTTCCACCTTTATTTTCACACAAATTTTCTCCGTCATCTTCTTTCTTCTTTGTTCACCTACACTAAACACTCTTTGGAAAAGTTTAGAAACCCATAGCCAAGGAGTAGATTCCCCTTGGCATAAATCGTTTGATAATTATGTGGGATCGTGTTGAAGCAAGGCTGGTCGAAACATATTACGACTAACTTTACATTTTTAAGCGACAACAATACCATACACATAAAGATACTCAAAAATAGAAAAGTACACAATTAAAGACATAGTATTGTATTTCTGAAATTTGTTATTACTATAATACTATTATTATGTAATTTATTATATGCTATGTTTTATTTAGTTTATTATTACTATTATTATTTAGTTTATTTATTATATATTATGCTTTAAATAGTTTACTATAATTTTTTTTACTTTTATTATCTAGTTTATTATAATCATTATTATTATTTAGTTGATTGTATTATATGTTATGCTTTAAAGAGGAAAAGAAAGTTAGACTGTACTCAAATTGAAGCCCAACAAACCAAAAAAAAAAAAAAAAAAAAAAAAAAAAAAAAAAAAAAAAAAAAAAAAAAAAA
>PYAF01000962.1:665073-675403 GCA_007407185.1 Glycine tomentella | reverse complement strand
TCTTTTTAACTTTCTTCATTCTTAAAAACATCTTTAAAGTAATAAAATATTCTTTACTTATTTTCTTCACAACATAATTTATTCCAAACATCTTTAGTAATTTTGTAAATAACTTGTTCTCAATAAGCATAGTTAATCTATTAGAGTTGATTAAGTGGTGATATGTTTAAGTAGTATACATACATAAAATCATAAGTTCTAATTTTAATATCATAATTCTACAAAAAAAAAAAATGAACATAGTCATATTACTTGAACTTATTTTGGAAAAATATCAGCTTTTTAACATATTTTTCAGTGGGTTTTTGAAAAAGAAATAATCTAAACTGAAATAAATATAGGTTAAATTTACTCTAATAATAAAATTAATTAATTTTGATGTTGATGATCATCTTTCCAAGACATTTTTTTTCTATGGTTGTTTAGATAAAATAATTGATAATCATTAACACAGGGAAGTTAGTAACACTATCTTGGTGAAGAAAATGTGTGCCACATGAATGTAACAAATACCTCAGTTGATAAATAAAGCAAATGTCTACAATTAAGAAGGGAAAATACTTTAAAATATAAATATAAGAAATTTTTTTATTTAAATCAATAAATGTTTCACTTAAATAATTTATTTATAATACATATTTAAAATTTCAACAACTTATGCAAGATGTCAAAAAATTATTTAAGAGGAAGAGTAATACTCACCCATTTATCATTGATATCGTCAATAATATCAACCATTATACTATTTATTAACACGATTGGTTGATCAATAAAACAATATAAGAATTCATATCAGGATAAAATCAGATAGTTATCTTATTATGTTATAATATGTTGTTTATTGCGTCAATAGGATATGATAAGGATAAAATCAGATATCTTATTATGTTGTTTGTTGCGTCAATAGGATGTGATAGTATTATCTTATCACTTATCATGTCCTATTGTTCTAGTTTATTTCTTATGTTGACGGGGAATTGAGTTACAATCCAAAAAATAATCTAAGAGTTCCTCACTCTTTCTCTCTCTCTCTGTATATGAAAATAAATTAATTTATATAATATATATATATATAATAACAAAATAAATGTATACTAATATATTAATTTATATATATATATAATAAGCAAATTATCTTATATATATATAATAATAATAATTTTGATACATAAATTTAAATTATTAATTAAAATATTAAAAATTAAATAATTATTATTCAAATTAAAATATTTGACTATTTTAAAAATATTATATAATTTTTTTATAATTATAAAAAAGTAACTACATAAATAAAATATAATTTTGTATCATTTAATTAATTTTTATAATTTTCATAGTTTATAAAAAATTAAATTTGTGATAAAAATAATTTTTTTATAGAAAATTATAGGTAATTTTAACAAAATAATATTTTATAAATTTGAGCATATCGTATCGTTATCTAGTGCACATCAAACATTGGATAAGAATAAAGTGTAACACCCTCAAAATTACAACTCAAATTATAGAAACTTGTGTTATGTGATATGTAGAAATATAATTGATATTGAAAATTAATTAGAATGAAAATTTAATTCAATTAGTTAATTTAAAATTTCAATAATATGTATGCTATTTTATGTGCTAAGTTTAGTATGAATTAGAATTTCTTTAGAACGTGATTTTTACACGGTGTAAAATTACATTGTGCAAGTTTAGACAATGTAAATTCACATTGTGTAGGTTTTGTCTGTGCATGATTAATTGTGGTTACTCTTTGATTTGTATAATTAGCATCATTACCCATGATAATTAACTAGAGATTTACTTCACTTGGTAAAAACAAAGTTTCATTTTATGCCTAATCCTACTTTAACCCTTTATGACAAAGTTTTCAAAAGCCAAACCCCCTAAAAGAGGCCATTTGCATGTTTAGCTCTCACTCCTCATCCTTCATCAGTTTTTTTTCTTCCTTTCAATCAAGACACTTTGTGACATCGAGAGGCTTAGGAACCAATGGACACTTGGGATCCTTAAACCTTGGACTGTCCTAGATTTGTTTAACACTTCAAATCCACCCCCATTTGTGCCTAAACTACTATCATTTTCATTTTTGGTATGAGCTGAACTTTGGAGAAGAGGAGAAGAAGGGCTCTCGCCTTAACTGCTTGTTTTCTCGGGTCTTGAAGCTTCAAACCACTCATTCTTCACCATTTTCATGCACCAACTGAGATATGGAGGAGGTAATCCATACTTACTCTTGCTATTATTGTTTGGTTATGGAGTAACCTCCATTAGAAGTGTTGTGGGAGCATAGGAAGTTAGCTCTCCATATACCAACACTTAGGGTCATTTTCTCGTAGATCTTGTGTCAAGGTTTTTAGAACTTGTAAATTATTGTTGTTTCGATATTTAGTGTGGGGAAACACGTTTGAGATGTTTGGGATCCTATTTGGGTTGATTTAAAAGTCATTGAAAGTGAAAAACTCTATTATTGAAGTTTTGTGAAGTCATAACACTTAATTAAAGAACTACTCATGCTTAAGTGAAATGACCTGCAAGAAAAACTGGGTTGCTGGTTTTTAAGCTTAAGCATTGTTAGAGCCAAACTTAAGCATAGGTTAAGCCAAGCTTAAGCATGGGCTAAACTAGGCTTAAGCAAGATGGACTATAAAGAAAGTTGAACCACTGCATTATAGGTTTAAGCATGGGATTAGCCAAGCTTAAGTGTAGGTCGAGCCAGGCTTAAGCCTGAAACCGTACAAAATGTGTTTGAATGACTTCCAAATGAATTTCAATTGGAATTTCCTTAGTGTATGAGAACTATGAGATGCACAAATTGGTTTTAATGTTAGGTTAGGAGAATCTACTTTTACTAAGTTCTAGGAATTAAGAGTTGAATTGATTTAAAAATGAATTTCTTGCACCTTAATTGATATTATTGAATTGTTATTGACTGAATTGGAGACTAGGAGGACTTCTGATCCTCAAGCAAATGGTTTGCTGGAAACCTTGATTGGTGTGTGCTTCTATGATGACTTTTAAAATTATTGGTGTGACTAAGGACTATCAAATCCTTGAGGGGGGACAAATGAACTCGATATGTGAGTGCATTTATAGAAACTAATTTTCAACTATATTGTGATGAACAATGAATGGAGACTTAACAAGAGTGTGATTCTAATAAATGATTGGACTTAGTAAACTTTAGATACCTTTTCACATTTGAGTACATTATCATGAAGTGGACTTAGAATGAGCCTTAAGTCCTTTGCTTGGAGAACATAAATTACATAAACCCCACATAATCTTGAGAGAAGAAAGGTTTGCATAAAACTTAATAAAATGTGGGATGGAACATGGATTCAATTCATGGAAATGTGTGAGAATGCTTTATGAATTTATTTGTGATTTGTGATGTGTTTGAATGGTTTAATGTCTTAGTTGGAGGGAAATAAGGAGAAGTCCTATTTTCCTTAATGGTGTAAGGATCGTGGTGGATGCATTATATTTGTGAATGCATGACAAAAATCATGGACATTAGCTGGAGAGGAAGCATAAAAGTAGCCACGTGGGTAATTCTGCTTGTGTTAAGTGTGAATGATAAGAGGTGGGGTTGGAATAATAGCCTAATGTGGTGATTTTTGATCTTGTGTTGAGGAGTCGAGGGCGAGGGCGAGGCCTCAAGGTCATATTTTGTGCTCCAACCACCACCAAGTACTTGTGACTGAAGAATCTCATGAAGACAAATAAAGATAATCTGAGTGAGGAGCGTTGCTGAAGAGTCAATCCTCAAAGATTGGGTGACCACACAATGGTACTTGAGGGATGGATTGAGGACTTGCTATTTATTGGGGCATGGCACTGAGTTTGTGGTCATGTTTCAACAGTGCCAACTTGACAACCTCGATAAATGTGAGCCATAACCATGTTGATGAGAACCTCGTCATTATAACATGGCAAGGGGTGTACTCCCAATAGTCATTTGACTTAAATGTATAAGATCACTGAGTTCTGGATACTCTAGTGGTAATCGGCCCGAGATACAATGAAATAATAATCAGTTAGGTGTGAGTCAGGTGACAAGTGAAACTATGTAAGGATCACCTTACAGTGGTTATTGTGTTTGTGTTTGTAATTGAAAAGGTCTTTGTGTGTGGTTTTAGAGGAGATGGGTGACTCATTCCATAGATCCTTTGTTTTCAGCTAAAGATGGAGTTGTGGAGGGACTTATCGTTTCACCTCACCATTAGAATCGACAATGGGTATAGGACTCATCATCAGGTACTGATGATGATACTTTCTATGGTGACGTTACACTTCTCTTTTTGCCTATTGGTGCATTGCCCGACATGCCACTTGTTGAAGTAACACTGCCACTCGTTCTCACCAGAGCCCATGCTCTGGGATACACATACATTACTCTTACTTCTCCTGCACCATCCTTTAATTTGCTTACATGTTTTGACTCATTGCCATCTTTGGATTTTGTTCGTCCTGGTACTAATGCTGAGGCGACGCCCTCTGATGTTGTTGTCCCTAGGGAGGCATTGCCCACCTTGAGTTTGATTCCTTTGGCTGCACAAGCTCCAACTGTGGTTGTGATTGACGACGACATGGAGAACACTATGGATGAGGATCCTAAGGAGGGCCTTCGTGCGGAATCCTCCCAGGGATCTTCTTAGGGGACTTATTGGGGTAAGTTTAGTAGTGGTCTCTACTTTTGTAACTAGGATAGTATCGAGATAGTTAATTACTCTATCTAGGTTTTGACTTTCTTGATGCATTTCAAGGGTAGCTTAGATTTAGTATCGATATTGTGGTCATCTATTTATCCTTTTGAAATATTTGTACTTTATATCCTTGGTCTGCTGGGGTAAAACTTCATGATATTTTCAAACATTGTATTTTTAGCACCAATACTTATGTTATTGCGACGTTTATTTAAAAAATGACTTGTATGATTTTTATTACTACAATTGATTTATTGCATGTTATGTTTTGTAGGATGACGTTATTTATGAGTACAACAAAAAGAGAAAGGAAAGAAATATTGTTTTTGGTATATAGTTTCAACCTATATTTGGAATTACATTCTCCTTAATAAAAAAAAATGTTTTGAAGAATAAGGTTTATGCTACATTGCAGTATTTGAAATCAAACTTTAAATAATATTTCCACAAATTAAATGAATTTTGATTTTATTACTTGGGAAAATAAAGTTACAAAATAGGCCATTACATAAAGCTTATCCTATTTTTATCATGTTCGCTATCCTATAGTATTTTATATGACCACCAAATAAGTCCTTAAACATTAAATAGGATTAAAGGTTTAAACAAGATTAACAGATAACTAATAACATATATAATTAATATATTGTTGATATCAAAATTATTTTAAATTGAGTATCAAAATATTTTTTACTTTTATTGGATTATGATTAGAATTAATATTTGAATATAAAAACAAATCAAGATCATAGAAATCGCAAGAATGAAAATTAAAAGTAATCAAAATAATGACTATTAAATGTAATTTGGATGTTGAACTATTTAATGATTCTCGGTCTTTTGGGATTGGCATGTGTTTGCGTGATGAATATGGTAAATTTATAAAACCAAAACTACAACGTTCAATGGAGTTCCATAACCAAAAGAAGTTGAAGTTTGGGCATTGTTACAAGCAATTCTCTGGGTTACTAATCTTGGTCTCAATAACATCATTTTTAAATATAATTATAAGGCTATTGTAGATAACATAGCCAACTCCATCACTAGTTGTTCTTGCTACCATTTATCTTTAGCTAAATGTAAGACAACTCTATTGAATGTATCAAACTTAAGGTTGATTTTGGTAAAGAGGCAAGTTAATCAAGTTGCCCATAAGTTAGCAAGGACATCTTGATTTTTTGGTAGCTTTCAAATGTTTTGATTGTATTTCTAATTGTGTTTATCCTGTATGAAAGAAATGATAATTTTTTTTTTTATAAAAAAAGGAGAGAGTATAAGATTATTTAACTATAAATACTATCTTGTTCAATGTGATAAGAATTGAAACATGGTCATTAAAATTGTCACCAAACCTCATATCATTTAGGGGACATTTAGTTGGGGATAAATTTTTAATTTATTGGGAATCTTAAATGGAAATCTTGAATTCCTATATTTGTTATCTGCTTTAAAAAATAAGGGGGTGTTTGATTTCACCATTTCTTGTTTTCATTTTCAAAGAAAATAGAAAATAAAGTTGAAACACAAGTAACACACGAGATGAGGTGTTAAATATGTGTTAATATAAACTTTGAAATTTTTTTTGGAGGATGGAAGTTTTCACAAAGCTATTTATCACAAGGGGTATAAAAACAAAGCTCTTGAAAGAGAGTCTAGCAACACTGAACACAATTTCCGAAAAACAAGTTTAATAGATAGCGTCTAGTCACTAGCTAATATCACAAAGAGATTTTCACAAAACGTGTGCGTCCAAGGTGTGAAAAGATAACTTAAGAGAAAAAATTTATAACAACAACTAGAGTAAAAATACAAAGTTTATACTGATTCACTCAAACAGGTGAGCTACTTCCAATTCTTCTTAAAAACCTCGAAGGGTTCCACTAATCAATAACAGATTACAAACAAGTATTTTACTCTGTCACTTCTAGCTACATCAAGTATTCTCTAGGCAACTCTTGACACACTGTTAATCTCTCTTGAGATTAAATAACACCCAAGTATTTTTTTTATCACTAAGTCACTCCTGATATTCCAAACCATAGTTTGACTTGAATACAATATTTAAAGCTCTCAAAGAGAGGATATGTAGTAAGGTTGAATACAATAGAATAACTTTGTTATGCAAAGGTTTTAGCTCAGTGGTTGATCGTCCAATGATTTCAGTAGAGTTTCAGTACTTGTAAATAATGATTATTTTTTTGTTAATTTCAGTGCCTTGATATTTTATTTATAGGCTTCAAAGGATTATATCCATTGTGGGATCATTGTCTTCTCAGAAATATTTATCGTTAAACAGCGTCCAGCTTTTGCCATGTGTCATCATGCGAAGGAGAGAGAGAGAGGGGGGACAATAGTACAATCAATACATGATTTTTTGCTCCAGTAGTTGTATGATAATGGTTTGCAAAGAACATTCTTTCATGCTGATTTGTTCTTATACACACTTGAAATTCAATTAATCAGAATTCAAATCTTAAGAGAAGAATACAAATATTTCAGAGTTTCTAGAATGTGTATCAATCTTTTGAATATACAAGTGTACAAGTCATGATTGGACGTTAAATAACTAAATATAAATATGTTTGTGTAAGTTAGTTAATTCTTTGGGGACATTCAAGAAGCACAACAAATTGGATGTTGGTTTTCACAAACATGCTTGGACACTTGTTTTGTTATAGCATATTGAGCATTGATTTTAACCTTAATCAAACCAAGTTCCAATTGTTTGGATGCTAAAAGACAACATAAGTTAAACCTTAAGTTATGGATTTCGTTACCAACAAAAGATGGAACATTGTTGTTCCTGTAATACTATGTGTAATCCATTAGTCCATACAAAATCTAATGTATTTGTTATCATAAAAAATCATTGTTTTAGGGACTTAACATCGTCCAATGTCTTAGGGTCTAATGTACGTTTGTTTCAATTTTGAAAAACATTTTTTTAAGAGACATTTTCAAAAAATTGTTTAAAAATGATAAACAAAATATAGTTGTTTTCAGTATTTTCAAGCACAAATGAAAATGTGGTGGCACATATCGTAATTATAATTGCATTGTCTTTATTTTTTGTTTCTTCAAAGCTCCCCCTCTCGTGAAGGTTTGTCTTTTTCCTCTTTCACATCTGTCCATTCAACACATCTTTGTTTCTAGGAGCCTCATACTCTTCATCATCGCTACTCACAACCTTTCCTTCTCAACACTTTTGCGTGCATCAACATCGACTTCTCCAAGTTTTATTTTTTTTCTTCTTTGGGAAGTTTTGTGTCGGGTTTATTTTACTTGCTCCACCCCTAACTTGAGTTGACTTGTAATTTTCTATTTTGAAACTGGTTGGATGCAATTTTGTATGTTCAAGATAACCTCTAATTCCTCACTACAATCCAAATATATGCTACAAAAGAAAGTAGCTATATGTTTTTTTTTGTTCAAAAGTTTGGAAATCTAATGTTTGGTTCACTCTTACATTTTAATGTTTAAATTGTAGTTATGTCATGCATACTTTTTTTTACATAAAAAGATGAGTTCAATTGTACATGACATTAATAAAGATAACATGCTCTATCTTTAGAAGATGTTTTATGTTTTTAGGGGGTGTTTGTTTCAAGTTATCCTATTCTATTCTTGGGAATACAAGGTTAGGAATATCTATACTATGTTTGTTAAAAGGTAATAAGATATTAGTCTTGGGTATATTTTATTCCCAGGAAACTATTATACCCATGTTCTATGCTTTTCTATTCCTGGGTGGAGGGCTAGCTAAACAGATTCCCTTGTCATGGGAATGCATATTTCTGAATTAAAGTACAAAGATACCCCTAACGACTACCTCTAGTCCCCCACTATCTCTCATTCCTGCCTCACAATGACAATGACAACCTTTGTAATCACTACGCTGGATTTTTTAATTTATTAGTGCCTATTATACAATGCTTAATTAAAAACCATTTATATATTGGCATGGGGCATATATATATATATCACTTTTTCCTAAAATGTTGTATATTGAAATAAGATATACAACGTTTTTTTTGTAAAAGTGTTGTAGATTGGAACATTATACAATGATTTCTTAAATCAATGGTGTATATGTTTTTATAAAAAAGAAAAAAATTGAGAGAAAGCACTAAACGTTTCACTTTCTATTTCGCGCTTATTCCTTCAACTTTGCTTACGTTCTCGACCTCCCTGAGCTCCAAACCCTTTTTCCCTTCGTCTATGTCACGACAACTTACCAACTTTGCTTCGCCACGAAACCTAAACCCTTTATTCATCTCAACCATTGTCATATGACACTAAAAATGTCTCTCACATAACCCTCGCTCCCATAAACCCTTTCAACCTCTTTGTTTCTACTATTTACCATCGTAGCGGTTGCCTCTTTGTTGTGTGACTACGTCGCCATCTTTACCCAAACGACAGTGTTGTTTGTGCCCTTGTGTTCTATCTCACACCCAAATGACATCATCATGGTGTGTGTTGTTCGTGCTGAAGGTGTTCTTCCTCGTTCCCAAAGGGAGGGAGGGTATTGACTTCTCCAAGGTTGCTCATATTATTTATCATTTTCTCATATATAGTCATTTTCCATACTTTGTAGCATGCTTTTCATAACCTTTTTCTCAGTTTCTCCTGCAGTTACTGGTTTGGATTTGTTGCAGTGTAGACAATGGAATTAATCACTTGAAAGGTACAAATAATTATTTGTTGTTGCCTTGTTTGCTTTGGATTATATGATTTATACTTGCATTATGTTAATGTTCATTTGAAGATGATTTGGTATGATGAAAAATATAATACCTTTTCTCTCATCCTAAACGAAAAGATAGAATTATTTATTATTTGTCTTTGGTCATTGCCTTGTCAACTTTGGGTTATACAATTTGTACTCGCGTTATGTTAATGCTTATTTGAAAATGATTTGGTCTTATGAGAAATATAAACCTTTATCCTCACCCAATGGTAGTGCTGTAACCGAAATCAATTTATGATAATTCAACCACCATAAGGCATATCTGGCTAATGGGTCCTAGCTTACACCTCAATGTTGCAACAAGGGGCCATGACCACTTGTTGCAGGGCCAGGATCAAGCCCATGGAGGAGCTATGATAAACATAGGAGTCATTTATGTGAAAAATAAGGAACACTTCACACTTAACCAAGAGGGGGGGTGAATTGGTTAGTCTTGGTAAATTAAAATTTCTTTGATGAAAATCAGAGTTTCAAATCAGAGTTTTATTGTCATTTGGATCTTTATCACATAAACAAATAAGAATCTTTATCCAAGATTAATCCAAGACTTGTTATGCCACAAGAACACACATGCAAAACAAAATTCATACAAGTATTATCAAATTTGCAGAATATAAATCAAAACACAAGATTTATACTGGTTCACCTCAAAACCTATGAGGCTACATTCAGTTTCTTCTACTCAACTCTAGAGTAGAGTTCCACTATTGCAAATATTGTTCTTACAAGTATTTACAAGCTTCTCTTCATCAATCCTAGATGAAGTTCAGAGATCTAAAACCCTATTAGATCCTTAGAAGCCACACCCACACTGAGAACACTACTCAGCTGTCCTTGGAGAAACCCTATCTCCACTTGAAAGAAAAAT
>PYAF01000962.1:625020-664973 GCA_007407185.1 Glycine tomentella | reverse complement strand
AAGAAAAATCACTTACAATAGAACCACAAATACAAAGATTCAACAGAAAACTTTTACACCCACAAAGAGTAAGGAAAGAATTCACCTGATGATCCAAGAATGAAATGCATATGAATGAAAATCTCAGGTTGAATGCAAACCAATTATGCAGAACAACTTTCCTTAGCCTTTGTGAAAGAATAGCTTGCTTCACTAACACATTAGTGACCCATGAATGAATCAATAGAAGCAAGACTCAATAAACCCAGGGGAATGCCTTTGTGAATCTTTAGAAAGCTCTAACAATGCTTAGAATTCAAAAATTTTAGTTCTTGTTGAATTACTAAATCATAAAAGGCATGGGTTCAATTTATACTGATTTTCGTAACTAATTTAATCGATTAAAAGCGCTCCTCAGGCTCCTGTAATCGATTAAAATGATCTTGGTGACTTCTTGTTTTCATGTAACGAGTTAAATAATCGATTAACCCGACATGTAATCGATTACATCAGACTAAGCAAAAATCCAGTTTTAGTAAAATAATCGATTACATTTCATGGTAATCGATTAAACCAGACAAAGTAAAAAATCATGTATGTAATGTAATCGATTACAATTATTGGTAATCGATTAAGTCAGCGTGAATGCAAAACATGAAATGAGCAAGGTAATCGATTATAAGAAGTGGTAATCGATTAATGTAGTAATTGCATTTTCCAAAAAAATATGTAATCGATTACAACTACATGGTAATCGATTAAACCAATCATAAAGCCAATATCAAAGCATGCTAAGATTCATATAATCGATTAATCCGATGGAGTAATTGATTAAAGTGCTCATGATGATTTTCCAAAAAGCCTTATGAACAAAATAATTGATTCTTTCAATGTTTTAATCGATTAAACCAGACTTAGTCTATTTTTCCAAAATACTTAGCTTTTTCTTTAAGTTCCAAATCAATTACTTAAAGTTCTATATAATGCAATGCTTTAAGATGTGTATGAATGATATGTATGCACAGCTTGGATCATCAAAATGCTTTCAATCCTTTTACATTTAATCACACACTTCATTCTTCACAGCTTGAACCATGTTGAAAGCCAAAACATCCAAGTCCTCTCATTGCTTGATTCTTCAAGTAATCTTCATACAGCTCCCCCTCAAATCAACAATTTACATGATATTCAATGTGATGGGAAATGAGAAAAGGGAAAGGGAGAGATTTTTCAAAGAAAAAACTTTTGTTCAAATATTTGGAGGGAAGTTAAAAGGAGTTTGTAGTGTCTTCGAATTTCGCCATATCCCTCTCTTTCATTTATACTCAATACCATTATTTTCTTGAATTAGAACTGATTCTATTATCTATACATTCACAATTCAATATACATAGATATTCATGGGATCAAAATTATTTTCCTCTCATTTTTATTCTGGTGCAAATTCTACGAAGGCTAAATGTCCCAAACTTCTACTTTATGATAGACAGCAATAGCACCAATCCAACCCATACATGTCACAGTCTGTAAGGAACCTACATTTGCAAATAATTCCAAATATTCACTTGAGGCTTTGTTATGGTAAGTTAGTTTTCTGAATCTCAAGACAAATTCTTGTAACACTTTGCAACAATTTGTACAACCGATGTCTGCCAAGATTAGTTGTACAATCATATGATCAATTCCCTTCCCCATCAATACTAAATTCAGTTTGAGATGATGTATAAAATAACTGTAAGTTTACATGACTACATAACTTAGTATTTTGCTATACACAAGCATTAAACCTTAGGCTTTGGTGCAGACAAGATAACATGTCCATTGGTTAGATACTTAGATTAATGTACAATAAAGAATGTGATTGTAAGGGCCAAGTCTTTCCAATTTTTGCAGCTAACACTCAAAGTGTCACTTTCTAGAGCATCCAAAACACTGTTAGCAAGAAACATACTTAAACCAACTTAAGCCTCATACTTAAGCCAACTTGACCCGCATACTTAAATCAGTTAGTCAACTTGCAAATGGGCCAAAAACACTTTGAAAGCTAATGATGGTTCCAAGCTTATTTATGTTTAGATTTTCCTCCTTAGATTGGTTAATCTTCACTTGGAAAACTAAGAAGCTAAATTTTTTGTTATTTGATAATTGATTATTCAATAGCTCTTTGCATAGAATGAGTTTTGGGATGAAACCATTTCCCACAAATTTGTATTACCAAAGTGTAGTTGTCCACAAAATTCCATAGCCATCAGATTTATATAGCTCATTTCAGACCCCAAAGTTTATTTTGACCCAAAACTAGTTCATTTGGTGATCCAAAAAGCCTAGATTTTGACATGAGATGAATTTCAACGTGAGACCATGTTCTACAATCCTATATTTAGGTGTAAAAAATCTATTTTGAAGATTTACAAATTTTCTTCCCATGGATTTTAAATTCACATTTGAAAACCACCTATTTTCTAAGTCGTTTTTAACCCAAAATTGAAATGGACACCATTTTGAAATTACTTGAGCTTTTCAAGTGAAACCAAAGCCCACAAATTTGTTTTGATACCCTTTAAATCTGTTTTGAGTTTTCCAAAAGTTTGAGCCTTGTACAAATAATTTGGAAGGAAAAACCTGTTTTCTAATAATCTAGCGGGGTTTCAAAACTAATTTAAAATCCATATAATTGAATTGTATTAAAATTCTGATTTAAATTGAATTGATATTATCTTTTTTTACAACATTATCTGTCTTTGATTTTTTAATATTAAATGGGAATTACGTGATTGACCTCAATGGTTTTGGGGAAAAATTTGTGTGGACTTGTGTATAGTCCTTTTTAGTAGTAAAAGACTCAACATGTATAATGTTCTGTAAACATTTGAAAGCATGATTTCAAAGAGAGTGAAATTAGTTACAATGTGAAGCAGGCTATTTAGTCAAACCATTGATCAAACCAAAGTCATTTAGTCATATTTAATGCACACTAAATTTGTTTTCGAGTTCCAAAATGTTTTAAGTTTTGTGCTCAAACTTTGTGGATTATCTATTGACACCAATCTCCCCTAACTTCAATGATTTAGTGTGCATTAAATATATATATATATATATATATATATTGTTAAACTCACTCTAATATATTCAAAACATAGCACAAAATTGAATGAAAACTAGATTGATAGTAAACTGAAGAAAAAAAAACAGAGTATACAGTTTATGAACCTTGCTTATATAGCAGGTTACAAACATTGGTTATGAGTAACTAACTCAACTAACTAAAATTAGTTATCTAACTAACTTTCAATCTTTGAATTATTTCTAACAGTCCTCCTTAATTCAAAGTTGCATTTACACATACAATTCCAATTGAATCTCTTAACTCTCTAAACCTTTCTAACTTCAAGACTTTAGTAAAAATATCTGCCAACTTAATTTCAGTTTTGTAGTGCTCTAGTTTCAACTTCTCATTGTTGACTTGTTCTCTTAAAAAATGAAATCTTGTTTCTATATGCTTGCTCCTATCTTGAGATGCTGGATGTCTTGCCAAATCAATGGCAGATTTGTTGTCCACCAATAGCTTCACTTTGCTTTTACTTTTCACTTGCAATTCTGTCATTAAGGCATCTAGCCATACTGCTTGACATGCAGTTTCTGCGGCTAAAGAGAGTGATACAACAAGTTCCTTAGCAGAGGACCAACAAATTGGTGCTCCTCCAAAGAAGAAAATATAGTCTTTTGTGCTTTTCCTGTCACACTTGTCTCCACACCAATTTGAATCAGAATATCCAACTAATTTTGGTTCTACGCCAGCCTCTCCTTTTGGAAATAGGATTCCAAAGTCCACTGTCCCTTGCACATATCTCAGTATCCTCTTTGCAGCTAACTAGTGAGACTGCTTTGGCTCTTGCATGAATCTACTAATTAACCCAACACTAAAGCTTAGATCAGGCCTTGTATTGCACAAATATCTCAAACATCCAACTATCTTTCTATAATCAGTAGGATCAACCAAATCTTCATATGTATCATTATTTAAGACAAGTCCAACTTTAGCTGGTGTTCCTGCAGGATTGATTTGCTGCATATTAAATATCTTCAATAGATCTTTTGCATATTTAGATTGATGAATCACTGTACCATATTGAGTCACTTTAAACTCAATTCCCAGAACATAAGTGAGGAGTCCAAGGTCACTCATCTCAAATTCATTCATTATCTGACCTTTGAACATGTTAATTGCATTCTCATTGTTGCTAGTAATTAGAAGATCATCAACATATAGACATACTATCAATTTCTCTGCTTTCTCATTGTTTTTCCAACATTTCACATAGACTCCATTTTGAGGTGCATTTCTCAAAACCAATTTGGGACAAGAAACTGTCAATTCTCTTGTTCCAAACTCTTGGAGCTTGTTTAAGCCCATAGAGTTCTTTCTTGAGCCTATACACCTTACTCTCTTTACCTTTGACCTCAAATCCCTGTGGTTGATGCACATAAACTTCTTCTTCTAGGGGACCATTCAGGAAAGCAGATCTTACATCAAGTTGATGTATGGACCAGTCAACATTGGTTGCAGTGGCTACTGTCAATCTAACAGTTTGATTCCTTGCCACTAGTGCATAGGTTTCATCATAATCGATTCTTGCTTTCTGCAATAAACCCTTGGCTATCAATCTCGCCTTATACTTCACCACTTCTCCCTCAGGATTAACCTTCACTTTGTAGACCCATTTCAGTGTTATGGGCTTCTTGTGTTGAGGGGGATCTACCAATTCCCAAGTCTGATTCCTCTCAATAGAGTTGATCTCCTCCTTCATAGCTTTTAACCATTTTTCATTTGTCATTGCCTTTTCAAATTCAACAGGCTCAGCTTCTGCTATAAGTGTAAAATGCACTAGTTCACCTTCTGAGTTGACTATTGAGTCTTGAAACAACTCAAAGTCTTTCAAATGAGATGGCAATTGACTTATCCTTGTTGATCTTCTCACAGTTTGATCTCTACTATCAATTGGTGCAGCTGAGGTTTCTTCTTCTAGAAGTATCCTGGACTGAGCCTCTTTAGAAGTTGTTCCCCAATTCTAGCTTCTACTTTTATCACATATCACATCCCTACTTACAGTGACTTGACCATTCTCTGGATCATATAGGTTGTAGCCACCAGTTGAGTGATAGCTCAATAAAATGTGTTGAGTGCCTTTGTCATCTAGCTTTCTTCTTAGCTGATCAGGAACATGTTTGTAGCAAATTGAACCAAATACCCTCAAGTAAGTCACATCTGGTTTTAATCCAGTCCAGGCTTCTTTTGGTGTCATACCTTCAAGTCCCTTCATAGATGACCGATTCAGAATATAAGTTGTTGTTGATAAAGCTTTTCCCCATAAGTAGCTTGGTAGATTTTTACTTCTCAGCATACACCTCACCATATTCATTATTGTTCAGTTCCTTCTCTCACTGTACCATTGTGTTGAGGTGTGTAAGGTGGTGTTACTTCATGAATTAACCCTTCACTTTCACAAAACTATTTGAAATCATTTGACACATATTTTCCTCCACCATCTGTCCTTAGAATCTTGATCATTTCTCCACTTTGCTTTTCTATTAGACATTTAAATTTTCTAAAGACTTCTAGTACTTCATGCTTTCTCTTAACTAGGTAGATCCAAACTTTCCTAGTTAAATCATCAATGAAAGAGATAAAGTACCTATTACCTCCAGGAGTCTCCACTTGCATAGGGCCATAAACATCAAAGTGTATGATGCCAATTTTCTCAATTGCTTTTGTGGAAAGATACTTGCTGAAGCTGCTTCTAGCTTGCTTGCATTCAATGCACTCCTTGCACACCTCTTTTGGGACTAAGACCTGAGGTAGTCCTTCAACCATTTTGTGTCGGGCAAAAAGGTGTAGGTCCTTCAAATTGAGATGGCCAAATCTATGATGCCATAACCATTCCATCTTGTTTTCTGAGCTTGCAAGACAATCATGCTTCAGAATATTCATCCCAATTCTTAAGGTCCTATTCTGAGACAGGTTTTCCTTAATCACAAGTTTCTGATATTTATCAAACACTTTGAGACAATTGTCCTCCATCCTCATAACAAATCCTTTTTCAAGTAGTTGGCCTAGACTTAACAGATTAGTCTTCATGCCAGCTACAAACAACACCTCCTCATTGACAGTATTTTTTGATGATTCATTGCTAGTGATACCATAAGCAATACAGGTTCAGAATCTGAGCCTTCATCTTGAGCCAGATTTACATGGTTACTGGGTTTGTTTTTAGCACCTCCTCCTTGCCAACATTCTTTTGCATAATGACCAAGTTTCTGACAGTTGTAGCATTTCACTTTTCTTTTGTCAAACTTCCACTCCTTGTTGTTGCTGAAGTTTGATTTCTGAGAAGTTTGGCATGCTATTTTTCCTTTGGAGGATTCACTGCCTTCAACTATCACATTACTTGTTCTTGGTTCTTTGTGGTGGTGTTTGACTTGTTTCCTTTCCATGGTGCTTTCCCTTTCCCTTTGTAATTGGATCTTGCATGAAGTGCCTATTCTTGATGAGATCTTCGCTCATTGATCCTCATCTCATGTGCCTCAAAAAAGTGTTGCAGTTCTTCAATTTGCATTGTTTCTATGTCCTTTGACTCCTCAATTACAATAGCTACATGATCAAATCATGGTGGCAAAGTTCTCAATATTTTGTCTACCACTTGTTGATATGAGATTATCTCCTTGCATGCCCTCATTGCATTGACTAGTTCTTGAATTCTTTGTCCTCCATGGTGAGAAGTTCCTATTGCCTTCTCAATGTCTGCAGCTTAATCTTCTTATTCTTCTCTCCATCTCCATATGTTTTCACTAGAATATCCCATGTTTCCTTTGACGTGGAGGCTTTGGAAATTTTATTGAATATCTTCGAATTCACACATTGATAGATGGAAACATGCCTTGATATCAAGTTTATGCTACTGTTTGAAGGCCTGTTTCTGCTCCTCAGTGGCATTCTTGCTAGGTTCTGTAAAGCCAGTTGTCTCTACTTCTGCCACTTCTTGGAAGCCAAAGATTGCCAACTGTCATATCCTAATTCTGTCTGGGTAAAAAAAAATAGTTAATAAAAAAAAGAAAGAAAAGAAAATAAGAGAACAAAATAAAAAAAATGATGATAAAAAAAGAGAGAAAAAAGAAAATAGTAAAAAAAAGAGAGAACAAAATAAAGAAAAAGAAAGAAAAAAGATAACAAATAAAAATATATTACAGTTTTAAAAAAAAATAAAAAAATAAAGAGTACTAAATAAGTAAATAAAAAAGAGAAGATAACAAAAAGAAAAAAAATGCAACAAAGAGCAAAAGAAAGAAAAAAAGGGCCACAAGGCCGATTAGGTTAAAAAAGCAACAAATAAAAGCAAAAGGAGGCAACAGTGGAGAAAAATTAATTACAAAGACTTGGTGCGGATCCCAGAGAAGAGAAAGGAATAAGGCGACGACATTTGGCCATCTCTGTCAGAGAAGGGAGATGGGTCTCCTCAGGTAGCCTCTCATTCTCCCACAGCCTGCTTCTTCCTCTTTTTCGTTTCTTCTTCTGCACACCTTTTCTTCTTTTTTCTTTTTTTGTTTTCACTCATTCTTTTTTGTGGGCTGTTCTATGATTTCATTCAGAGGAAACATTTAGAGCTTTGTTGTGATCTTTCATTCAATTTCTTTCATTGTGGCTTCGTTGATTCGGTGGTTTGTGCTTGCATTATTTTTTCTTTATTTCTTGCTTTCTTTATTTTTCATTTTTTCGGTCACAACCGCCATCCACGCGACGGCCTTGCGCCGCCAGGCCCACTCGCCGGTGGCGGCAGAGGGCCACGAAACCTCCATTAACGCATTCCTCCCTTCTTCTCGTGCAACTGGTTATGGCTATTGTGCCTAGCTGTTAAGCGTGGGTTGGGCAAGGTCGCTTTGACCTGGTTCCAACCCTAAAAAAATTACTTTTTGCACCACCATTTTAATAAGTACACTCCCCTAACCTGTTGGGCTTGGCCCATGAAAAAAACAACTTACATTTGCTATTTACACGCATACTTTTAATAACTACACCAATCTACCAATTGGGCCTGGTCACTCTAAAACCAAATGCCTAATGCTATTTACACCTACATATGCATAACTGCACCCTTTATTTGTTGCGCTTGGCCTAGTTTAAAACAAAATATACTTACTGTTTACACTACATTTCTCATAACAACACCCCTTTCCTGTTGGGCCTAGCCCATCCTAAGACAAAGTAAACAATGTTGTTTGCATCCACATTTTCATAACTCCACCCCCTTAGCAGTTGGGTCTAGCCCACTTTGATACAATGCACATAATGCTGTGTGCATCAACGTTTTCATAACTGTACACCCCTTAGCTATTGGGCTTGACCCACTTTGGAACAAAACATGCAATGCTATTCACATCCCCATATTCATAAATACACCCCTAATTTGTTGGTCCTGGCCTATTTTGTAATTTAATAAGTTTTGCTGATTGCACCATTTTTCTTCTTGTACGCACCTCTAATTACTAAGTGTACTCCCCACTTCTATTCTATCCATTTCTATTTCCATTTTGATTTATTTGATTACGTAATGTTATGTATATTATTCATTAGTATATTTAGTACGTGCTTATGTTTCGTGCACTCCAGGTTGGGTATCTGACTCGCTTGGTAGTGTTTCAGTAACACGTAGATAGATTTTGTGAATGTCATGTTGGGTCCCCACTTGCTTGATTTCATAGAGTTTACTGTAAATCCAAAATATTTTCTAAAAAAACTAAAAATACTCAAATAAAGGATCACTCAATTCTCCTTTTTCTCAAGAAAATCTACATATTACTCGAGATTGTTTCAAGGTCCAATGCCTTAAGCGATTCTCCCCGCTTTTTCTTCAAATTCAACGTTGTTTCAAGGTTCAACGCCTTAACGAATCTTTTTCACGCAATTGAATCAAATCTTTAAAGAAAAAGATGAAATCAATTCAACGCGCAAGCTGTTTTCAAAAAAGAACGACGTAAGTCTGATTTCCTCATTGCACTTCGGGATATGTAGGAGCGAGGGTAAACCCCTTGTCGACCAAAAAAACCAAAAAATAAATAATAATCGTCTCTTTTCTAAAAAATAAAAATTTGATTTTCTTTTCTGAATAAACAAAAATAAAACAAGCATAAGTCATGTTCTTAAGGGAAGACAAATAATTAAAAAGTCACTTTGTTTTTAGCACACTCGATTAAAGGCTGTCGTCTTCATGACGGGCGCATGGGGTGCTAACATCTTCCTCGTTCGTAAATGACTCCCAAACTCTTTTTCTCTAAAATCGTAGACTATGCTTTATCTTTTGGTTTATTCGAAGTTTTCCTATGGTGACTCCCTCTAGTTTTCCCTTTTTTTGGGAATCTTTTTCTTTTTCATCGTCGTCCGATCGTGGCCAGATAGGTTGCGATAGATGGCGACTCCACTGGGGACTGGTTAGAGAGTTAAGCCATTTGATCGAATGTGCAATTTTATCGTGACTTTTTTGTTATTTATTTTTTCTTTTTTTCTTTTAGTTGTGCTTCTTGTTAGCGTTTCACTCCGCTACCGTTCTTTTTGTGGTTTTGCTTCGATCTTGTTTTTATTCTTTGCCTCGCTTATGCTTGTATATATATCCTTTGCTATGTTGTTACGCCTTTGTGGTTAGAAATAAATTGCGTCATTGAATTCTAGGGTAGACGACATGTGCTATACTCGTTGTATATGCTTGGGAATTTTCTGATTGTTTTGCAGGTAGGGTTGGATAATTCTTAGGTTGCTCCGTTCACACATGACACCTACATTTTTTGCACACACTTTGAGATATTGGGCCCTATACCCGGGTCTGTGTGAGCCATAGGGAGTGGAGGTCGATTTGTGATCATGCTGGGTCTCCGACTCGCTTGATGACAATGACGCCTCATCTAGAGTTTTTCTCTTTTTGTGATGCATTGCTGCTGGTAGTCCCTATCGCCGCATTGTCATTACATAAGAAGGTGATATCTCTAGAGGCAGGTAAGACTACATAAAACTACCCTTGGAAGTTGTCACTGAATAGTGAAGTTTTAGACAAGTTTTAGACCCTTTCTGCTTGGTTCCTAAATTAAGGACATGGAGCATACTCACCCCACCTTGTTTCCTTAATCACATCATGCGTCTCTTTATAGCATCACGATGGACATTATTTCTGCATTCATTTGTCACATTCATGCATCGAATAAGTCATTGCATTTTCATACATATTTGTTTAGCATATTTCTTTTTCCGACAATCATATACATTCTTCCATCATCATTCGCATGCCATGTTCACCCATGCATGATTCAAACATATATTTGCTCAAGCCTTACATTCTCCTCTATGTTGCCAAAAGTCGCAATGAAGCGCGAAAGCTTACACCGTGTTCTTGGTTACGTGCGTTGGGTATCATGGTATCCATAAATGGTCGAAGATCACATGAACATGGTACGTAATGCATTTGATGGCAAGAAAGGGTGGTTTTTTGATCGTCTTGCATCAATTTCATAAATACATCTATCATGCATAACATAAGTATGCCCTGCTCATTCATCATATCTTTTGTATGATAGGTTGTTGAAGTATTGACGATCAAAATTTCCATTCCTGGGAACATGGGGTCGAATCAAGCAGTCTTTTAAGAAAAGGTTTTATCAAGTCAAGGTCAAGAGTCTAGAAGTAGCTAGCTTGCGAGAGTTGGGGAAATGGATGGATCGAGTTCAACATTAGTCTTTTAGCAAGGTGTATGGAAAGATCTAGGATCTGGCAATGATAGGAGTATCGGTTGAGGCCATTGCAGCTCTCACCTAACACAATGACCAACCGCTCAGATGTTTCACTTTTTGGGACTTTCAGTTGGCACCGACCATAGAAGAGTTCGAGGGAATCTTAGATGCCCAATGGGAGGAAGGAAGTCATACCTTTTTTCTGGATATTAGCCTTCCATGGCAAGAGTGGCGGGAGTAGTTAGGATCTCAGAGCAAGATTTAGACCTAGCGAAGCAGAGTAGAAATGGAGTAGTGGGTATACGTAGGAAGTGTTTGGAGAAGAAAGCATAAGCTTTGGCAAACTAAGGAGAGTGGACACCTTTCATGGATGTATTAACACTGCTTGTGTTTGGGGTGGTACTATTTTTGAATGTTGATGGACTTGTGGATCTGGCTGTGATTGACGCCTTTCTTACTTATCACCATAGCAAGGAAAGCCCGGTCGTTGCTGTGTTGGCAGATGTGTATGATACATTCGACCTGAGATGTGAGAAGAGTAGCGCAAGGATTGTCTGTTGTACGTCAACTCTTTATGTATGGTTGGTGTCCCATGTCTTTAATCATAGAAGTGGATCTGTCTGTCCTCTACATGGTCATCGCATGTGCTTGGGAAAAGACAAAGTAAATTGGGAAGAGCTATTGTCAGGAGTGACAAGATCGTCCATTGGTTGGTTCTCGCGATGGAAAAAAGGGGTAGTAGAAGTACTGTGTTCAGTTGAAGGATTTTCGAATGTCCCTTTGATAAGGACGAGGGGTTGCATTAATTATAACCCTGTGTTGGCCATAAGACAGTTAGGGTATCCTATGAGAGGTGCACCATCTGAGGAGGTCTTCATGCCTTTTATCGCACGATGATTTAGTGAAGCTAATATGAAGATGATTCAGAGGGTCCGTAGGGCATGGAATTGAGTTGAAAGGAAAGATAAGGAGCTTAGAGGAAGAAACAACGATGTCGTAGGCGGTTATCACAAATGGTTGAAAGCTAGAGTGCAAGGGATTGTTTGGCTTGAAAAGCCAGAGGGTCCAAGTGAGGTGGAGACGGAGGTGTTCGAGGAGAGCGAAGAGGTGCAAATCTTGAAGGCTGAATTGGAAAGGACGAAAGTGGCAAAAGAGAAGCTGAAGGCGGTAGTCACGGGAGTTAGGAAAGAATGTGATAGGTTGAAGGATATCAATGTGTTCACAACTGAAGTGTTAGAACAGGAAATGAGGAAAGCCTAAATGCAGGAGTTGAGTAGAAAAAGGTTCCGAAGGGCTTTGCTAGGCAATATCAATGAGCTCAAGTTGAGAACGACTGAGAGAGACAAAGCAATAACTGAGAACATAATGCTAAAGGATGAGTTAAGGAATTTTCAGGAGTCAAAGGAAATCTTGAAAGAGTAGTTGAGTAAGATAGAGAAGAATATGTTGATAATCATTGACCAGTATGAGGAAAAGATAAGCCTGGCTACTATTCATGGACAAACACTAAGATATGAACAGGCGAAGGTGTCGGCCTTAAAAGCCGAAAGGGAGGCAAGAGAAGAGGTGATAGAGTTACTGCACCAAGAAAGCATGAAGTGGATGGACAGGTTCGCTCTCACACTAAATGAAAGTCAAGAGCTCCCAAAGCTGCTAGCTAAAAGCCAAGGCAATGATGGACATATACTCCACTCCTGATGAAGTTCATAGTCAATTTGATTACTGCCAACACATGATTGAGTTAATGACTTCCATAATTAGGAGCCACTGATGTGCCCATGTTTTTTTTTAGTTGTACTTTGACTCTAATAAGATGTAATGAACAATGTTGTTTTAATGAAGATTTTAGTTAATTCAACCCTATGTTCTATTGAGTGTTCTGTATATAATTCGTAATACTTCAACAACTAATCATTTACATGCATTCATGTTTTTTTTTTGTTTTGTCGCATTGTTATGCATTGCTTATAATATTCTTTCATTGAAATCAGAAGAAAGTAATCATTGTGCTAAGAAATAAAGAATTCGTTTTACGGCACCCATACCAGACACGTGCCAAGACTAAGATAATGAGTGATATAGAAGAAGTACAAGAGCAAATGAAGGCCAATATGGAGGCTATGAAGAAGCAAATGACAACGATGATGGAAGTGATGATGAGCATGAAGAAGATGATGGAATTCAACGCTGCCACCGTTGTTGTTGCCAGTACTGCTGCGATAAGGGACCCTATTCACCCACCCAGTTCCAATCAAGAGAGTTGTCTAGTCTCAGGTGTAGTATGTCAAAGAGGTGAGGCAACGGCAAATGCATATGGGTCTCATTATGTCCTGGTCCAAAACAAGTCTTCTTTTCCACCATATGGTTTGCCTCCTAATTATACACCACCTTTTGCTGTATACACTTCTGATGAGAATATCATTAATTATGCACCTGTACTCATTGAGAACCAACAACAACCCCAACCCCAACCCGATCATATACTCATGCCCATGTTCCTCTAGACATGGAGGAAACACATGTAGCTCCCAAGACCACACCCAGACCGATTTTGGGGTTTATCCAAAATATGCTAGTGAAGGGATCGCGTTTTCTGGTGTCCCCGTGCCAAATGCTCTGAGGGCCTCTCAGTTTCGACCACCATCACAACCCTTACATTTTGTGATGGAAGGAGGGCCTCCTGTTGTAGTTGAGAAGGAAAAATTTGACCATATAGAGGAGAGGTTGAGGGCCATTGAAGGAGGAGGAAAATATGGTTTTGCTGATATATCGGAATTGTGTTTGGTATCCGATGTGGTCATTCCTCCAAAGTTCAAGGTGCCAGACTTTGATAAATACAAGGGGACCATCTGCCCAAGGAACCATCTAAAGATGTATTGTAGGAAGATGGGGGCACATGGAAAAAATGAAAAGTTGTTGATATATTTCTTCCAGGAAAGCTTGGCTGGGGCAGCTATTATCTAGTATACTAACCTGGAATCCTTTTGGATCCGCTCTTGGAAGGATCCAATGGATGCCTTCATTAAACAGTATCAATACAATTATGACATGGCTCTAGATAGAATGCAGCTACAAAACATCTGCAAGATAGATAATGAATCATTTAAAGAATACACTCAAAGGTGGAGAGATCTAGTGGCTCAAGTAGTACCCTCTATAATGGAGAGGGAGATGATAACCATGATAATTGACACATTGTCGGTGTTCTATTATGAGAAGATGGTAGGTTACATGCCTTCAAGTTTTGTGGACCTAGTGTTTGCTGGTGAAAGAATTGAGGTAGGTCTGAGGAAAGGGAAATTTGACTATTCTGCTTCCACGAATTCTAGTAATAGGAGACTTGGGATGAATGGAGGGAAGAAGAAAGAGGGCGAAACTCATGCCCTGACTGTCGTTCCTACATGACCAAACTTTCCTCAAGCCCTTTATTATCCCTTGTACCTATACCCTCCCCAACAATATCACTATTCAGCCAATATCAACCCTACCCACTATCCATCGCCCTATCAACCAAGAACACTCAATCAACCACAAAGACCACCCCTAAACCAACCACAAAATCCATTCGTCACGCCACCCAGACCAAATACCACCCCTAATACCAACCAAAACACCAACCAAGAAAGAAATTTCCAAGAAAGGAAGCCTATAGAATTCAGCCCAATCCCGATATCATATGTTGAATTACCCCCATATCTGCTCAACAATGCAATGGTGGGATAAGCCTAGCAAAGATTCTTCAATCTCCATCCCCCCGAGGATACAACACAAATGTGACATGTGCTTATCATGGTGGAGCTCCGGGACATGCCATTGAGCACTGCATGGCATTGAAACATAAGGTACAGAGTTTAATTGATGTAGGTTGGCTGAAGTTTCAGGAGGATAATCCCAATGTGCAAGCTAACCCACTCGCAAAACATGAGAGTTCTTCTGTTAGTGCTATAGAGGATGAGAAGACGTGGGAATTAAAGAGAAGAGTTGAGGATTGAAAATGATAGGAACACTTCAAAACAACCAAGAGGGGGGGTGAATTGGTTGAACCTTGATAAATTAAAATTTTCAATTCAGAGTTTCCACAGGATCTTTATCACTTTAAAAATATTTTTGAAACCAAGAATCTTGTATTCAATCAAATTCCACTGTCAAGAAATCAATAAGAAATTTAAAACTTTCTGTGCAATGTAACTTGATTCACAACCAAAGCAATTTAGAGATGAAGAGAAAGGAATAAAGATTAGCCACAAATTTTATACTGGTTCACTTCAAACACTATGAAGCTACATCCAGTTCTTCCACTCAACACTAGAGTAGAGTTCCACTATTGCAAATAATATTCTTACAAGATGTTACAAGCCTCTCTCTTTATCAACCCTAGATAAAGTTCAGAAGTCTAAAACACTATTAGACCCTTAGAGACTAACCCAAAACTGAGAACACTACTCAGCAACCCTTAGAGAAACACTATCTCTAATCTTCAAGTAAGAACCCAATTTACAATAAGGTAATCTTTACAGAAATCAATTAAAAGATTTACACCTTCAAAGAACAAGGAAAGATTTCACCTGATAATCCAGATAACATATGCATGTGAATGATTCAACAGGTTGAAAGAAAGATTACAGACTCAATGCATGCCTTTCCTTATGCTTTGAACATTAATGATGCTTCACTTCTTTAAGAACATAAACCCATACGAATTTGTGAAGCCAAAACACTTAGAAACCCAGAAAGTCACTAAAGAAAGCTTAGGAGTGTTTGTGATTGCTCAGATTTCGAAATTCTCAAAATTATTAAAAAACAGAGCAAGAGGTTCTATTTATAACAGCTTTCCAACTGAAAATAATCGATTAAACACGCTCCTGTAATCGATTATTTAGCATATGTAATCGATTAAATCAATATGGTAATTGATTAAAATGCTCCTGAAATTGTCTGGATTTTAGCTGTGAACAATGTAATCGATTATTCCGTGAAGTAATCGATTAAGACAGACAATCATGTTTTTCTAAATGCATTGAGTAATCGATTACAAAATTTGGTAATCGATTAAGACATACAATCCCATATTTTCATATGTACTATGTAATCGATTAAAATTATATGTAATCGATTAAATCAGCAGAACATGTAATCCATAGGCATAGATGTAATCGATACGATCTTATGTAATCGATTAAGACAGTCAGTAAGATTTTCATTTTAGCCTATGTAATCGATTAATCTGATATGTAATCGATTACAATGTTCTTGATTTGTTTTCCAGAAGGCATGAAGAACAAAATAATCGATGCCATTAATGTTGTAATCGATTATTTCAGGAAAACATCATTTATCTAAAAACTTTGCTTTTTTAAATGCTTTTCTTGTTAATTGCTTTTACTTAGACCTTCAATCTAACAATCCTAGATGAATGCTTATGCATGATATGCTTTTGGATTATCAGATTACACAACTTCCCTTTTTACATAAATCAAATTGATCTTCAAAGCTTCTTTGGCATTTTTCCAATGAGGCATGTTGAAAGCAGAAAACATCAAAGCTTGATCCTTGTCCATTTATGCATAGCTCCTCTTGAATCAACAAGGATGTCTCAACTTCCAAGAGATTTATTTTGAAAGTATTACGCAAAGCTGGTATGGATGATTGCGAGGATGATGAAGAGGATTCTTGTTCATTTCATCCGGGGAGACCTCATGATGTGGAAGTTTGTCCCGTGTTTAAGAGTTTTCTGCAAGGTTTGATGGATGAAAGCCGAATTAAAATCGGTCATGAGAGGAAAGAGGAAGGTGAGGTGTTCATGCAGTCAAGTGACACTAATACTAATGTGCCTAACCTCTAGTGATTCATTTCACTAGAAATGCTACCACATATATGCCTCAAGACTTCCAGCATGTTATTTTGAAGATACCATCATCATTCCCATATGAGATTAACAAAGAAGTGCCATGGAGATATGGTGCGAAAGTATCAGAGGGAGGGAAAGGTGTATCCCTTGTGCATGATGGGTATGAGGCGTCAACTCCTAAAGTCACAAATATTTCCAGTATTAGTGGCATGACGCGTAGTGGGCGTGTTTATACTCCTCCCGAGCTGCGAGTTGAATTGAAAGGCAAAGAGAAGGCAAAGGAGAATGTAACAGAGGTCGAGAATAAGGATAATATGATGAATGACAAGGTGCTTAGTGAAAGGTCTGAAATGAATGAGGAGCATTCTGGAGAAAAGAAAATATCTATTGAGGAAGCAGCAAAATTTTTGAAGATCATACGACAGAGTGAGTTCATGGTGATTGAACAACTAAACAGAATGTCGGCTAGGATCTCTTTGCTGGGATTACTCATGCACTCTGAACCTCATAAAAAGTTGTTAATGTAAATGTTAAATGAGGCACATGACATCTCAGTGGAGAAGTTTGGGGGGATAATCAATAATATCACTACAAGTAATTATTTGGCTTTTACTGATGAAGAAATATCGGTTGAAGAGAGGGGAAATAACAAAGCCTTGCATGTGTCAGTCAAGTGTGCAGATCATATGGTGGCGAAGGTGCTGGTTGATAATGGATCTTCTATTAATGTCATGCCTAAAATGACATTGGACAAGTTGCCGTTTGACGTGTCATACATGAGGCCAAGCTTTACAGTGGTAAGAGCTTTTGATGGCAGCCGACGTGAGGTAAGAGGGAAAATTGATCTCCCGGTTTAGATTGGCCCGTGCACATTTCAAATCATTTTCCATGTCATGGATATTACACCCGCTTACAATTGTTTATTGGGTAGACCTTCGATCCATTCTACTGGGGTGGTCCCATCGTCTTTGCATCAAAAACTGAAATTTGTGGTGGGAGGTCAACTTGTACTAGTATCAGGCCAGAAGGACATGTTAATTAGTCGACCATCTTCTACTCCTTATGTTGAGGCAGTAGAGGAATCACTAGAAACATCATTGCAGGCATTAGAAATTGTAAACAATGCTTATGTGGAGTCTCCTATGATACAACCTAGTTTTTCTAGTGCCTCCTTGATGGTGGCTCAATTAATGCTAAGAGATGAATGAACCTGGAATGGGGTTAGGCCGGAAAGGTGATGGCTCGGTAAGCTTGCTGGAGATCATTAAAAATTATGGGAGATTTGGTCTGTGCTACAAGCCCACAAATGCTGATAAAAAGAGGATTACTTTGGAAAGAAGAGAAAAATGCTTAGCACGTCTGCAAGGGCGAGAGCTGTGGGTGGAGAGGGCCCCTATCTGCCCCATCAATGAGAGCTTTATGAGTGCAGGTTGGATGTTTGAAGATCAAGTTGCTATGCTGGATGAAGAAATTGATTATGATCAACCAGACTGGGTGCAGCCATGCCCTCCGAACTTTGAATTAAAGAATTGGCAAATCATAGAGCAACCCGAGATATATGTTCTGATTTGATGTAATTAAATAGTTTTAGATCCTAATGCTATGCCTAAGGCTTTAGGATTCACATATTGTCAGGCATACTTTCTTTTGCAATTCCAGTGATCGTTAATAAAATGCATTTCACAGATATACTTGCATCGTTGTCGATTTCATCTCTTTGCATATTTATTTTCATTTCGATTAAATGATTTATTGCAGATCCGATAATGAGTCTTGTGAAGGAAGTGGTACTGAAGTTCCTAATGTCGATTTTGAGAGGCCAGTCAATCAAGCCGAGGAAGATGAAAAAGAGGATTGAGGATTGTCTCCTGATTTGTTGAGGATGGTGGAGCAGGAAGAGAAGGAAATAAAGCCGCATCAAGAGGAAATAAAGTTCATGAACCTAGGCACTGATGAAGAGGAAAAGAAAGTCAAGGTGGGCAGTTGTATGTCAGCTAACATCCGAGAAGCGTTGAATGCTTTGTTGTGAGAATACCGGGACATTTTCGCTTGGTCCTATCAGGATATGCCTGGCTTAGATCCAAAGATCGTACAACACAGATTACCGTTGAAACCTGAATGCTTTCCTATGAAACAAAAATTAAGGAGGATGAAGCCTAAGATGTCTTTAAAGATAAAGGAGGAGGTGAAGAAGCAGTTTGATGCAGGTTTTTTAGTTGTAGCCAAATATCCGGAATGGGTCACCAACATCGTGTCAGTGCCAAAAAAAGATGGAAAAGTGTGAATGTGTGTAGACTATTAAGACTTAAATAGAGCTAGTCCAAATGATAATTTCCCTTTACCACACATTGACATTCTGGTGGACAATACAACCCAATTTGCTCTATTCTTTTTCATGGATGGATTTTCGAGGTACAACCAGATAAAAATGGCACCAGAGGATATGGAGAAAACAACCTTTATTACTCTGTGAGGGACCTTTTGCTATAAGGTTATGTTGTTTGGGCTGAAGAATGCTGGGGCAACATATCAACGGGCCATGGTAACATTATTCCATGACAGATTGATCAATGTGTGATATTTTGAATCCTCATTCCTAATGGAATCAAAATAATCCTTGGATTGATCAGAAGATCCTTTCAATTGGCTGATGTACAAGGAGATTGAGGTCTATGTAGATGACATGATTGCAAAGTCTAGAACAGAGGATGGACACATAGTTAATTTGCGGAAGTTGTTCGATCGATTACGTAAGTACAAGTTGAGATTGAATCCTGGAAAGTGCACATTTGGGGTGAAGTCTGGAAAGCTGCTTGGTTTTATAATGAACCAAAAGGGGATAGAGATGGATCCAGATAAAGTGAAAGTGATCCTAGAGATGCCTGAGCCACGTACAGAAAAGCAATTCCGAGGATTCTTGGGAAGATTGAACTACATTGGTAGGTTCATATCACAATTGACCGCCACCTGTGAGCCTCTATTTAGGTTGTTGTGCTAGAATAAGTCCACCAAATGGAATGATGACTGCCGGATAGCGTTTGAGAAAATTAAACAGTATTTGATGAATCCTCATATACTCGTGCCACTAGTACCTGGAAGGCCTCTCATCTTGTAGATGACGGTGTTAGATGAATCAATGGGTCGTGTGCTTGGGCAACACGATGAATCAGGAAGAAAAGAACACGCAATTTACTACTTGAACAAGAAGTTCACTGCGTGTGAAATGAATTACTCATTGTTAGAGAGAACTTATTGTGCCTTGGCATGGGTAGCACACCGCTTGAGACAGTACATGTTGAATTACACTACTTGGTTGATATCCAAAATGTATCCAATTAAATACATCTTTGAAAAGCCCGCCCTCACTGGGAGGATAGCTCGGTGGCAAGTGTTATTATCAGAGTTCGATATTGTCTATGCCATGCTACGCTTTTCGCTCCTTATCCCGTGCAGAACGAAGTGAATCTTATTTAAACATTCATTGCTATGGGCCTTTTCATTGCATTGAATGACGGATCACGTTACTCAGAAGACAGTTAAAGGGTGCGCTCTGGCAGATCACTTGGCTCAGCAGTCCATAGATGATTAACAACCTATGCATCCTAAATTCCCTGATGAGGATATCATGGCCCTGCTTGATGAAGTTGAGGACAAAGAAAGAGATAAGTGGATTATGTGGTTTGACGACACATCTAGTGTACTGGGGCATGGAATTGGAGTGGTGCTGGTCACACCAGATAAACAATATTTGCCTTTAACGGCCAGACTCTGTTTTGATTGCACAAATAATATGGCAGAGTATGAAGCATGTGGCATGGGGATCCGAGCAGCGATTGAATTTAAGGTTAAGCTTCTTAAGTTGTGTGGGGATTCAGTATTGATAATCCATCAGTTGAAGGGAGAATGGGAAAACAAAGATCATAAGCTAATACCTTATCAGGCATACATCATAGAATTGTTGGAACATTTAGATGATATATCATTTCATCACATTCCTAGATAGGAAAACCAAATGGCTGATGCTCTCGCTACTTTGTCATCCATGTTCTAGGTCAGCCTTCATGGGGACTTTCCATGAATAGAAATTAGATGTCACAGCGAGCCGACGCATTGTTGTTTGATAGAGGAGGAGGCAGATGGTAAGCCTTGGTATTTCGATATCAAGAGACATATCAAAGATGAAGAGTACCCCTCTAGGGCCTCTGAGAATGACAAGAGGACGCTACAAAGGTTGGCAACTAGCTTCCTTTTGAATGGGGATGTACTATACCAAAGAAACTATGATATGGTGTTGCTCCGGTGCGTGGATACAAGCGAAGCTGAGAAAATACTGATGGAGGTGCATGAGGGCTCCTTTGGCACCCACGCCAATAGGCATGCCATGGCCCGAAAGATCTTAAGGGCTGGATACTATTAGATCACGATGGAGAATGATTGTTGTATTCATGTAAGGAAATGCCAGAAATGCCAAGCTTTTGCAGATAATGTTAATGCTCCGCTAGTGCCGTTGAATGTTATCGGCATCATGGCCATATTCAATGTGGGGGCATAGATGTGATTGGGGCTATTAAGCCCAAAGCTTCACATGGGTATTGATTCATCCTAGTTGCCATTGATTACTTCACTAAGTGGGTGAAGCTGCGTCATATGCTAGTGTGACTAGGAATGTTGTGGTTAGATTTATAAAAAAGGAGATAATTTGCAGATATGGGTTGCCAAGTAAAATCATCACTAACAATGCCACCAATCTAAATAACAAGATGATGAAGGAGTTATGCGAGGATTTTAAGATCCGACACCATAATTCAACACCTTATCGGTCCAAGATGAACGGTGCAGTTGAGGCTGCCAATAAGAATATCAAGAAGATCATTCAAAAGATGACAGTAACATACAAAGACTAGCACGAGATGTTGTCGTTCACGTTGCATGGTTATCGAACTTCCATGCGTACTTCTACTGGGGCAACCCCATTTTCATTGGTATATGGGATGGAAGCTGTCCTCCCTTTCCAAGTAGAGATTTCTTCTTTGAGATTTTTATCTAAAGTAGAGTTGGAGGAAGCAGAATGGGTCCAAACTCGTTTCGACCAATTGAATCTTATTGAGGGGAAGAGGTTGACTGCTATGAGTCATGGGCAGTTGTACCAGAGAAGAATGAAGAATGCTTTCAACAAAAGGGTGCGCCAGCGTAAATTCAATGAAGGAGACCTTGTGTTGAAGAAGGTGTCACATGTTCAGAAAGATCTTCGAGGGAAGTGGGCCCCAAACTATGAAGGACCTTTTGTGGTGAAGAAGGCTTTCTCGGGAGGAATACTTATACTCACAAACATGGATGGTGAAGAGCTGCCTTTACCTGTGAATTCTGACGTCGTCAAGAGATACTATGCCTGACGATGGGAGTGATTTAGATACTCGCTGCTAGATAGTTCCAAGGACTCATTAGGATTTTCATGTTTATGTTATTATTGTAAACCACAATCGCAACGCTAATTATGTGGATGAATTTGATGCCATCATCTCTCATTTTTCTCACGATTATATCGTTGCATATTTATTCAATTTTCACTGGAATATGATATATGCCGCTGTTTGTTTGCTCATGTGACCTGTGCTCCAGAATTGATCTCCAAGTTTGCCCAATCAAAAATTTGCGCGTTCTACACGTTCGGTGGGGGTGCCATAATCAATGAGTAAAACTGAATAAACATTTGATTGACTGTGTTTCAAATCAGATAATAAATACAGACATGCATGCGACCTCATCTTGTCTTTCTTAAAAGTTTTGTGAATAGTGATTCATTTGGCTTTATCTATCAATTGAAAATCTTTTAAATATTTCTCACCCTTGAAAATTCTCTTTCGAGAACTTGCACAACTTCTTTTATTTCTTTTTTTCTTTCATTTCTTCTTGCTACAAAGGCATGATGGAGGAAAACAACAAATACCTCCAAACCCTACACTGGGGCAATCACGGACACCACACACGGGTTCCAAGCAAACCTAGGGGCAAATAAGAGGTTCACACCCGGTAGGTTGAAGACCCGAAAGGGTCAACCTAGGCAAAAGTTAGGGTATGTTAAAAAACAGGAAAAGTGAAAATGAAAAAAAAGGATAAAGAAAACAATCACAATCGTTTGTTTATTAGAGGTTTTATCCCAAAATCCAAACTGTAAAAGTCTCTAGTCAAGATTTGAAATGACACATGGTCGTGTTTCTTCATCCCAAACACTAATTTATCATTTTCTACCTACTCCAAGCCAAAAAGTATAGCTGTTATCTAAAAAAACCAGAGTGGGAACCATTGTCAAACGGGCAGGAAGAGCAATGCAAGCAATATATGCATGAGGTTTACTAAGCTTAGGGATGGGCCCCAAATGATGTTAAAGAAAGTGAATTCGCCAAAGGCGAGTAAAGCAAAAAAAGACAAAAGTTCTCCAAATTTCACAAGGAAGGCACAAAAGTGCAATGATAGTCAATGCATAAGACAAATGGAGTAAAGCCCAACCCAAAAGGCTTAAATGAATAAAAGTACAAGCAAAGCGCTCAAGGTTCTTACTCTATGTAACCCTTAAACACTCTTTGAGTCTCTCTGACCTTCTTTTCATAGCCCTCTTAATCCCTGGCCACGTTACAAGCCCTATAAAGCCTATGTGGATCAAGAAAGGACTAATTTCGCTTTTCAATTTGGATTCTGGAATGGAACATGCACACACTTTTGATTGTTAAGATAAAAAAAACTCAAGGTTCGCACTTGAACATTTGAGAAGAAAGCTCTGTCAACAAGTAGCTTGTGGAAGATGCCTGAAGGCAATTAGGGTTCATTCAAAGTCAGTCGCACACGCAAAATCCCTATGGTTCCTTTTGAATCAAAGGGTAATCTTTGTTGCATAAATCCTTTCGGGATCATCCCATATCATCAAGCTTCAACAGGATCGATGGACTCATGGAATCCCTTTATGATCTTAAATCAGGGAAGTTTCACTTGGTCGCATACCAAAGTGTAAATATCCGTTGCCATCCTTCAATGGTTTACGCGGTCAATCTCAAAGCTTTATATTTCCTTATTGTGCAGAGCAATCAAAGTTATATAAAAGGAGGGGGGATGAACTCTAGAATAAATATTTCAGTTATTTGATTGAATGTCAAATGGCCCCATTGTCATTTTCCAAAATTTCCAAGCAATTGGAACAAACAAAATATACACTCTACAAAAATCGAGACGAGGTTGCATGAATCATCACATCTTTTAGAAAGAAACAGTCAATCTGTGTTTTTTTTTAAAAAACCTCGCAAAGTATGAGAGAGAAAGAATGTTATGAGCATTGCACAATTTAAGTCTCATCTCATCCCATAATGTTAAAATTCGACATATCTCATTTTCATGACTCAAACTGTTGCATTTCTGGGTACAAAGCCCAAATTTAGCGCATTTCAAGACAAAGCTCGTATTTTCTTTTCATTCATCATAATGCATTCCAAACTCATATGCTTCATGTTAGACTTTAAGATCTAGTTTGGGATAAGTAACCCTTTCAGAGAGTCAACCTCTTGCTTTCTTACAGGTTTTGAACCTCTGGGTACCACTACCGGTTGGCAATTTTCATAGGACTCAACGTTTTTAGTTTTTACATTTTATAGGACTCAATGTCATCAGCTTTTTTACATTTCATAGGACTAAATGTCCTCAGTCTTTTACATTTTCATAGGACCCAACATCCTCAGCTTTTTACATTTCATAGGACTCAATGTCCTTAGTCTTTTACATTTCATAGGACTCAATGTCCTTAGCTTTTTACATTTCATAGGACTCAATGTCCTCAGTCTTTTACATTTCATAGGACTCAATGTCCTCAGCTTTTTACATTTCATAGGACTCAATGTCCTCAGCTTTTTCACATTTCATACGACTCAATGTCTTCAGTCTTTTACATTTCATAGGACTCAATGTCCTCAGTCTTTTACATTTCACAGGACTCACCGTCCTCAGCTTTTACATTTCATAGGACTCAACGTCCTCAACTTTTTCATTTTCATAGGACTCAGCGACCTCAGCTTTTACATTTTATAGGACTCAATGTCCTCTGTATTTTGTTTCATGAGATTCATTTCCATGTTTTGTCATGTTGAACTCAAAGTTCTTCATTCTGTTGATACAAAGATCTTATTTCTTCATTCTTATGGCGTGATCTTCAAACGATCACCCGAACAAAATTAGTATCTTTGTCTTTACTTATATTTTATTTTCAATAAAAGATAAGTAAAGAGGGGAAGTTGTCATCCCCTAATTCTGTCCTAGTAAAAAAAAGTCAATAAAAAAAAAGAGAGAAAAGAAAATAAGAGAACAAAATAAAAAAAAATGATGATAAAAAAAGAGAGAAAAAAGAAAATAGTAAAAAAAACGAGAGAACAAAATAATGAAAAAAAAAGATAACAAATAAAAATATATAACAGTTTTAAAAAAATAAAAAAAATAAAGAGTAGTAAATAAATAAATAAATAAAAGAGAAGAAGATAATAAAAAGAAAAAAAATGCAACAAAGAGCAAAAAGAAAAGAGAAAAGGTTAAAAAAGCAACAAATAAAAGTAAAAGGAGTCAACAATGGAGAAAAATTAATTACAAAGACTTGGTGCGAATCCCAGAGAAGAGAAAGGAACGAATCTAGGGGCGACATTTGGCCATCTCTGTCAGAGAAGGGAGGGGGTCTCCTCAGGTAGCCTCTTATAGCCTCCTTCTTCCTCTTTTTCGTTTCTTCTTCTTCTCACCTTTTCTTTTTTTTTTTCTTTTTTTGTTTCCACTCATTCTTTTTTGTGGGTTGTTCTTTGATTTCATTTAAAGGAAACATTTAGAGCTTTGCTGTGATCTTTCATTCAATTTCTTTCATTGTAGCTTCGGATTCGATGGTCTGTGCTTGCATTTTTTCTTTATTTCTTGCTTTCTTTCTTTTTTGTTTTTCCGGCCACCACCGCCACCCATGCCACCCACGTGGCGCGGCCTCGCGCCGCTAGGCCCCCTCGTCGGTGGCGGTAGGGGGCCACGAAACCTCCATTAACACGTTCCTCCCTTCTTCTTGCGAAGCTAGCTGTGGCTGCTGTGCCTAGCTGTTAAGCGCGGGTTGGGCCGGGTCGCTTTGACCTGGTTCCATCCCTAAAAAAAATTACATTATACACTCCCCTAACCTGTTGGGCACGACCCATTAAAAAAAACAACTTACATTTGCTATTTCACTCATTTTAAAACAAAATATATTTACTGTTTACACCACATATCTCATAACAACACACCTTTCCTGTTGGGCCTGGCCCATCCTAAAACAAAGTAAACAGTGTTGTTTGCACCCACATTTTCATAACTCCACCCCTTTAGCAGTTGGGCCTACTCACTTTGATACAATGCACATAATGTTGTTTATACCCACGTTTCCATAACTGTACACCCCTTAGCTGTTGGGCCTAGCCCACTTTGAAACAAATCATTTAATGCTATTCACACTCCCATATTCATAAATACACCCCTAATCTGTTGGGCCTGACCCATTTTGTAATTAAATAAGTTCTGCTGATTGCACCCTTTTTCTTCTTGTATGCACCCCTAATTACTAAGTGTACTCCCCACTTCTATTCTATCCCTTTCTATTTCCATTTTGATTTATATGATTACGTAATGTTATGTATATTATTCATTAGTTTCTTTAGTACATGCTTATGTTTCGTGCACTCCAGGCTGGGTGTCTGACTCGCTTGGTAGTGTTTCAATAACATGTGGATAGATTTTGTGAATGTCATGTTGGGTCCCCGACTTGCTTGATTTCATAGAGTTTACCATAAATCCAAAATCTTTTCTAAAAAAACTAAAAATACTCAAATAAAGGATCACTCAATTCTCCTTTTTCTCAAGAAAATCTACATATTACTCGAGATTGTTTCAAGGTCCAATGCCTGAAGCGATTCTCCCCGCTTTTTCTTCAAATTCAACGTCGTTTCAAAGTTCAACGCCTTAACGACTCTTTTTCACGCAATTGAAACAAATCTTAAAAAAAAAGATGAAATCAATTCAACGCGCAACTTGTTTTTTTTTAAAAAAAGAACAACATAAGTCTGATTTCCTTATTGCACTTGGGGATACGTAGGAGCGAGGGCAAACCCCTGGTCAACCTAAAAAAACCAAAAAATAAATAATAATCCTTTCTTTTCTAAAAAATAAAAATTTTATTTTATTTTCTGAATAAATAAAAATAAAACAAGCATAAGTCATGTTCTTAAGGGAAGACAAATGATTAAAAAGTCACTTTGTTTTTAGCACACTCGATTAAAAGGCTGTCGTCTTCATGATGGACGCGTGGGGTGCTAACACCTTCCTTGTGCGTAAATGACTCTCGAACTCTTTTTCCTCTAAAATCGTAGACCATGACTTATCTTTTGGTTTTTCTGACGTTTTCCTTAAATAAACGTTGGTGGTGACTCCCTCTAGTTTTCCCTTTTTTGGAAATCTTTTCCTTTTTCATCGTCGTCCGGTCGTGGCCAGATAGGTTGCGACACCAACATTTGGATCCGCCAGTTATCAAATAGCTTGCCATCAAATACTGGAAGGGACCCCTGAACAATACTGTTGGAGCTTGCCATGTCTGCACCTTGCTCCTTTCTTCAATCACAATGCCAGTACCCAGTTGGTTCTTCCTTAGTTGTTCTTCTATCCAAGAACTCTCACTCAGCCACCACACCTCACAAGAAAATGGTGGAGAAGAAGACTCAATACACAAGACTTGCAAGAAGACAGAAAACATCTCTCAAGAATCTCTCAAGAACACAATCAAAACTGTCAAACTAACATTCCTCACAAGTGTAGGATCTCATAACTATTGATACCATGTTAAACTCACTCTAATATATTCAAAATCTTTGTGTGAAGAATTATTTGAGTCACTTGAAGACTCACTCTTTATGCCTCCATCCTTATGCAAAATCATTGTTCTCTTGTTGGGACATTGGGAAGCAATGTGACCCTTACCAAGGCACTTAAAACACTTGATATTGCTTGATCTTGTTGGAGTTGGATCCATAATTTTGCTTGAGCTCTCCACCTTTTCTTCTTTATTTTTCACTTGAGAAACCTCCCTCCTAGGCTTGTCCCTCTAGCTGGAAGTTGCAGCCCCATTGGTCTTGGAAGCTTTCCTCCTTTTTAGTTGTTGCTCCACCTTTTGAGCTTTGTGGACTAGCTCCTCTATTGTGGCATAAGAATGTAGCTCTATCACATCTTAAATTTCTATATTCAAGCCATGAAGGAACCTAGCCATGCTTGCTTCTTGGCCCTCCACAATTTCAGCTGCCATCATCATCAATTCTATCTCCTTATAGTAGTCATCAACACTCTTGTAGCCTTGTAATAGTCTTTGGAGCTTGTTGTGGACTTCTCTTGCATAATAAGTAGGAACAAATCTGTCTCTCAAGCACACCTTCAAGTCATTCCATTCATTTATCCTTTGTCTCCTCAACCTCCCTGTATCCATTTGAATTTGGTTCCACCACACCAAAACATAGTCATCAAATTCTAGAGTTACTAGAATCACTTTTTTTTCTTCATCAAATTGTTGGCATGAGAAAATTTGTTCTAGTTTCATCTCCCAGTCAAAGTAAACTTCAGGATCATAAGTGCCGAGGAATTTTGGAATTTTTATTTTCACTTCACTCAATCCTCCATTCCTCCCTTCTCTCTCTTCTCTCCTCAACCTCCAATCTTCCTCATCTCTATTGTGCCTCCTAGGATTGTGTCTCATATTATTTTCTCTTCTATTATTGTTTTCTCTCCAATCCTCCCTCTCATTCCCCACATCTTCATAATTTCCTCCATGAGAGGATGCATACTCACTCACCCTCCTATTGCCATGAGCCTCTCCATCCACACTTCCAATTGGATTACTCCTTCTTTGGGTCTCCCTTTGTAACTCCTCAAATCTTCCATCCATTTTGGTTTGTAAATCTTCCATTTGTTTTGTAATAGCTTTCATCAACCTAGAGGTCTTAGGTGACAAAGCCTCTTCTCATCTTGAGCTCATCCTTCAAAAGAAATGGTTAGCAACAACACAAGTATATAAGGAAATTCTCATCATTCTCTAAGTGTTTGCCATTCACACTCGTGTTTGCACACTTTATCTAGGCTCTTTCTTTAATGTTCTCTCTTGCCTTTTCCCACTCTAGTTCCTCTCTATAGTTCTTAAGCAAAAACTTCCAATCCAATCAAGCTTCTTTACTATAGTGAAATAGGAAACAATTCTAGGCTAGACTCAAGAGTCCAAGAACAAGAAAACTCTAAGATAGAACCTTGGAATTTTTAAGAGACAAGCGACAAAAGCAAAATTTTAGAAAAGCACGACTCAAATTGGAATTTAATGAGACAACTCACGAATATATTGGCTGGACCAAACTACAAAAGGAGGATATACCAATCAAATTCAATTGTTAGAAGCCAAGTTTCACTAAATTTGCATGTCATACAAGTTCACTTAATTTTTTGGTTCAAAGTGAAATTTGAACTTGTAACTTTTGTAACTTTGCTTTGCTTCTAAATTTTGTTTTTAATTTTAATTTTCTAGCCACCAATTCAATGATTTCTTTGGCTGTACCTAATTATTTTTCTTTTTCCTTTCACATATTTTTGTAAGCTTTTGTTTTTATTTTGTACAAGTTCAAGAATTCTTAAAGAAATTCAATGAATCGCTAAATAACTATGTATAACAATTGTAAAATTTGCTTCTAATAACTCAATTCAGTTTAGGTATGGGATTAGAATCAAAAGAAGTGGTTATACAACACACAAACACTACTAACACAAGTTGACAAGAATCAAAGCTAGAAAATTAGAAAAATATCAAGAACAAATGAAGAACATGAAGACATGAATTTCACACGAAACTTGAAGCTAATCACAAGGGTAGGTGGCGGAACACAAGACAAAGCCAACACCACCAAGTTTCACACGAAAATTCAAGAAACTAGGACTAGAAGTAAGATTAATGGTTTTCGAGTTTGGTGCAGATTTTTACCTTTGAGGAAGTTCTTAGAACTGAACTTGAAGAAGAATCTCACAAGGATTAGGCTTTGATACCACATAATGTATGTCTAAACCCATTAGACATTGATTTCCCAAATCTACCTTGCAATGAAACACAATCTTCAAGAATCTTTCAAGAACACAAGCTTTCCTCACTTCACGTGGAACATGTGGCTGGAAGGAAGCTTTAATGTGCAGCAATGGAAGATGGAGAAAGGTTAGGAATGAAGATGGAAGACACCATGGAGAAGCTCTTCAATACGTCTAGGAAGAATCATCACAATAGCATTGAGAATCCATTGATAAGACCCAAGAAGTTCTTGCACAAGAACAAGAGAAAAACTCTCTCAATAAATTTTCAAATTTATATTATGACATCAAAGTTGTTACATTCAGTTTTGGGGCAGCCATATATAACCACGAAATTACAACTAAATGCACATGAAATGACAAATCAAATGAAGCTTGTAGTGCAAACTAGTGAAGTCTAATGTAATCTAATGAAGCTTGAGGTGCAAGCTTCTCCTGGCTTACCCCACGTGCCTAAGGTGTAGTTTTTAAGCCTTTAAGTGCAACCAACAAGCTTACATAGGTGCTACACAATTTACACACAAGCGTACCTACACCTCTTTACACAATTGCATTAAAAAGTCTTTTTATTGTCACTACTTTTGCTACTAACAAGTACTGAAATTAAATGGAATTTAATTCAACTTTAGAGTACAAAATCCAGCCCTTGTTCCATTTGAGTTGGTGTGCTTCTTCATGCTGGTCCAAGTTAGCTTTGATGTGGTCTTCAAGGGCTTGAGTTCTAGCTCTTGTCATGGGTCCTCTAAAGCTAACCAAAGGAAGTTCTTCAAGTTCTCCTTCTAGACCTTTAGCTTGCAATGAACCTCCATCACATTGTGTTCTTGTGGTCTCAAACATCAACACTATTTTAATCAACAATAATAAACAAATGATTTTGAGTTCATCCATTGTGTTTCCTTTGGTCCCAAACGTCAACACTATTTTAATCAACAATAATAAACAAATGATTTTAAAAATCATAAGTGGTCCCAAACTGGTCCCCCAATGAAACCCCATTCAGAAAAAAAACAACAGTAAACAATCAAAATTAAATAAATAATCTTAAAAAGTAACCTATATACAAGGTCAAGTGGTCACTTATAAGCAGAACCCTAGCGTGAACAGAAATCGTGGAACAGGAAAAGAAACAGAACGCTCGTGAACGTCGAAGAGGAAGACAAACGGAGGCGCTCGTGAACGCTCATGAACGTCACAAACTAGAAGAGGAACAGTGGAGAACTTGCGAACTGGAAGAGGAACGGTGAAGAGGAATGGAATGGTGAAGAACTCGCAAATGGTGAACAGAAATGGAATGTGAGCATCGTGAGAGGAAGAGGAACTCACACTCCCTGGACCCTAAAGAAGAACTCGTCAACAAGAGAAAGATGAACAGTACTTGCGAATGGTGAAAAGGAAAGAAAAGTGAACCCTAAATTCTGAAACTAATTGGGAGATAATAATTTGGATTTTACAATTAAAATGTAAGGGCAATTTTGTCTGCTCACATATTTCAATTAACGTTAGTTAACAGCGTTAACAAAGGGGTAAAAGTAATGTGCAAAAAGGGAGAGTATCGAGTGAAATTTGAGCAAAACACAGTGGGTGTAAATGTAACTTATTCTATTCATAACGAAGGCTAATATTTTATGTAAATTATATTTAAGAATAATTTTTATAAGTATATAGAGTATTTTTTTATCAAGAAGCAATAACCTTGTTGTAACTATTATTTTATGGGAGGAAAAGTTATATTTTATGCACCTTAAATCTGTAACAGTTTTACTAAGATCGTTGCTATATAATTTGATAATGTGTCATATCTATATAAAAATAAAAGTTTGTTAACATATTTTGAAGTGAGTCATGAGTTTATGTATAAATATATTCATTATGAGAATGCGCCTTGAAATGATTGATGGTGTACCAAGTTTATGGTTATGAGCATCCTGATGCGAATCCTAGCATTGACGACCAACATTCTATTAAGTTTGATGATGACAAAGAAGGGTAGGCTAGTATCATAGGCTACTGCTCTGATGGAGTTTGGGTATTTTAATTTATAATGTAGTTGTTTTATCAAACTTTTTAAATGTATTTCTCTTCATTTGTACTCATACATCATAAGTACTTTTCTGAAATTATGTTGGACTATTAATGGATTTATGATGAAGATCATATTTCCTTTTTCTATGAGATGAAGTTATGTTTTTATTCGTTGTTGTGTTGTCGTGTGAAAAAATTGACATGATTTTTCAAATAAATTAATCAAAAGTTCATTAATAATAATTATTAAGTGATTAATGAGTGTTTTTGGGCAATGTAGCGACTATCGAGGGAATTTTTTTTTTTTTACCATTTTTGTTCCCTATGCTTGTCTTCTTTTAATAGTTTTAGTTATTGAGTCACTTAATCGATTTTATGATGTAATAGTCATATATTTGTAGTACAGTAACTTATCACATTATTAAAGAGTTTGATAAGACACATATAAAATTTTTTATTTTTGGTAAACCTGGATGCTCCCGTAAATAAGAATGTGTTATCAAAAGTTTGACACAAAAAGATGTAGAGATCGATCAAAATTTATATGAGAAAATGTAATTAAATAAGATTAAATGAAGTGAGATATATATTGACAGACGATATGTCGGAGTGGACAAAAATTATAAGCTTGGTGAATGATTAAACCCATTAGTATTTCTATGTTTCAGTCTTTCCTTTTTTTAAGTTCTTTTCCTCTTTATTTTTCTCCTCTTTCTTTGACCCTTCTTTTATTTTATCTTATTTTTCATTTCTTTTGTCTTATTTTCACTTTTTCTTCCCTTCTTCCTTTCTTTTTCTTTGCCTTATTTTCGATCTATCATTGAGTTCATTTATCACCGATCCCAATTAACTTGGGTTAAAGGTGTTGTTGATGTTGATGTTGATGGTGTATATTTTAAATTTCTCATTAACTAGTTTAATGGCACCAACAAAATCTAAATAGGTGAACAAAAAATATAATTTATCAAACAAAATCATACATGACTGATAAGATTTTTTTTTTTTGACAAAAGGGGTAATTGTAGAAACTAAAAGGTTGCTATCATTCCAACTATGTTTGCACCATAACAACCATCAACAAAACCTGCACTATCCACATTCATTAACCAGAGAAAAGAAACAAGAGCCATAGAAACAAGGGCGGGAGTGGGTTGGGGGATGGGACATAGAATCTAAACCCTAGGAGAAGAGAATGACTATTTAAACTTGTAGTAAGGTAGAATTTGTCTATCCTGTAAAAAAAGATTTGTAATAAAAGATGGAATAAAATTCCACCAACAAAAAGTGTGTTAAGGTTGTACTGTAAGAGATTCACTTATTTGCAAGTGTTACCCTCACGATAGATAATGTGATAAGTTATTAAATTGTCAATATAATTATTATGCAGTAAAAGAAATTATAGGACAACAAAGATTAAAACGGTTAACAAGAGGAGAGTATAAGAAATAAAAACATTAATTTTTTTTAGAAACTATAAAAGTAAAGTTTGCACAAAATTTAGGAAAAAAAATATAATTAACCCAAATAAAGAAAATACTTCTACTGTCATCGCTGCTCAAGTGAACGGTGAAGAGGAGGGGACCCTTACCAAACTGAACATGACAATGTCACCAAGTTGCATTCTGCACTTATAAAAGTATCAATTTTTTTTGTAGTTTTCACAAGATATTTTGAATTTAGAAGGTGGAGGGATGTTTAGAGTGTGTAATACACGTGCGGCTGGTTTATGATAATTTCATATGGAAGTTTGATTAATTAATCATTGAATAATAAACAATTTTTTGTTTTAAATATCGCAACGGAAGTTTGTTTCCTGATTCCTTTTTTCTTGCCAGCTAGAAGGCCGTCACGTAGCTAACAAGAAAGGGATAAACAATTGTGGTGCAAAGAATCAAAAAGGAAATATTCTGTTATTGAAATAAATTTTAATCTATCACTCAAATATATTTTAATGTAGCGTATTATAATTAGTAAGCTTGTCAGTTTTTATCATATATTAAGTTCTTTGTTGTATTTTTCAAATCGCATAGTTTATATTTTTTGTAGTTGTTAATTTCTACAAGTTTCTATTGATTTTCTATTGGGTTAAGATTCCCTTAAAACTAGTGTTACGGATAAATAAAGATAGGTCCAATTATCTTTATTTCAAATATTTAAATTTTCAACCCATTATCATAATCACGAATGAACAGAAGATATATTATCATAACCGCTATCTTTCAGTTATCCATATATCCGAATATCTTGGTAAAAGACAGTGGACTTCAACCATCAATCCATCAGGGTCCAGGTCAGTATCCTATAAATAGAGTATCCACCACGGTGAAAGGTACACACAATTCTGACTCTCTCTTTTCCATTCACACAGTACACACTGCACGCCAATCGTGTTGTGTATCTCTGTTGTAATCTTCTTCTTCCTTGAGTTGCTTCAACCCTATAAGCATCTTGAGAGAGAGAGAGAGAGAGTCTGATCCTACATAAATCCTCCAACAATCCTTGTTGGACATTTCTGTTCTCTTTGAGTAGAACAGTGGCCCCGTCTGTGGGGAACGATAAACTTCGAATCCCACCAACTCACAATGGTTGACACCAGAAGGCACTAGGTCGCTAGACCCAACGAACCACCCAGAAATTTGAACCTAGAAAATGTGGTGGTAGAAGATGCAGTTTCCCATACTGCCTCATCATGCGCAGGACTAGCAACTCGCACGCCGGCCAGCCCACCACCAGCCGCAGAGGAGGAACCAGAGACTACGCAGCGCTTCATCTAGAATGCTCTACATTCTCTTTTAACTCGAATGGAGAATCTGGAGAAGCGTTATGAACTCCAACGACAGGAAGATATTCAACATTTGATAACCCAGTTGGACGAATGCAGTGCTAAACATAGAGAGGAGGAACATCGTCACTTCCAGGATGCCGAACACCCGATCCGCAATGCGGAGAACACAACAACGGTATGTACTGAGCAACCCCATGCAACAGCAAGAAGACAGGGACCAGAGACATCGGCCCCCACTGTCGAGATCGGCAATAGGGACCCGGTCGATCAGTTCGAGCAATGCAGAGTATCTCGTTCTCGGTCGTATAACGAGGGACTTCATATTTCCTCGACCATCGTCCCAGATTGTACTGTTGAGGAAAGACCAATAGGAGGGATCATACGCCAGCATGGACGAGAAGATGATACTTATCGGAGGAAATATCGTCGAGGCCATCAGAACAACAGCCCGTTCGTCGATAGAATTATGGATGCTCAATTCTTGGAAGACTTCGACGACTCGTTTTTATCCAAATATGATGAAAGCCAGGATCCTCAGGTGCACATTGATGAATTTGACATGCAAATGTGCGTTCGAGGTATTGACGAGCCCATAATCTCATGGATCTTTGCTACTACTTTGATCGGAGCAGCCCAAACCTGGTTTCATTCTCTGCCACCACGTTCCATCCATAATTTCGAAGATTTTGGCCAGAAGTTCTTGTTAAATTTCGTGACGAGTAAGAAGCAGCCAAAATCCGAGTTTTCTTTGGGTAAAATACGCCAGGAGCCCGACGAAACATTACAGAGTTACCTGGAATGATTCAAGGAAGCCGCTTTACAAGTACAAGGCTTGGAAGAAAAGGTTCACGTGCATCTCTTCTCAGCCGGGCTCAACGGATCCTCCCGCCTCGCCAAGTCGATTTATAAGGATCCTGTGAAGTCTTTAAATGAGTTTAGAATCCGATCCAAGAAATACTTGGAGTTAGAGCAGATGGAGATTGCTAACTCGGCTCCGAGGGAAAATAAAAAACCCTCATCGCCAAGGAACCGACGTCAGGAGAATGCACAGTCCAGCCGACATCCTGCAAATATGCTCGCTGGCCGACCTCCATGAAGCATTCCTGACTCCCGCTTCAGTCCCGGGAGGTATGAATCGAAATTTGACAAGTATGCTCCATTGACTACTACACAAGGTCAGATATGGAAGGAAGTGACTTTCACCGAGATGAGGAAAGTTGACCGTCCTCCTCCAATAGTAAGAAGAGAAGGATTGGATTACTCCTGGTACTGTGATTTTCACAACGGACCGGGCCATACAACTGATCAGTGTTGGGAGCTCCGAGATGCAATAGAAAAGTTTATTCGTGAAGGCAAACTGCGACAATATGTAATTCGAACTCAGGGGCACCAAAGCAAAAAAAAAGTCAACAGGAGAATAAACATTGAGACGACAAGAAAGACGATGAATTCTCGAAGCCCGAATTTGAATGTAATGTCATTTCGGGGGGCATGGAAGGTGGAGGCGATACGGCCAACCAACGAAGAAAATATCTCAAAGAAGTAATGTCAGTAAGAGACCAACCGCGATTCAAAGAAAGCAGCAAGGGGAGCAGTAAGAAAGCCACGCCCCCGTTGATTTACCTCACCCAGGAAGATATGGAGGGGGTGGTACTCGGTCACAAAGACGGTCTCGTCATAACAGGGACCGTGGCCAATTTTCGGGTCAAAAGGATATTCGTCGATAATGGTAGCTCGACCGACATCATTAACTTGAGTGCATTTAAGAAGATGAACCTGAGGGAAGAAGACTTGAAGCCATGCCAAACCATGTTGATGGGCTTCAATGGGGGAGGCACCGACTTGAAAGGTGCTATTGACCTTCAACTCACGCTAGGAACGAAGGAAGGCTTCAAATCAGAACGGGTTACATTTACCGTCGCTGAATTCTCCTCGGCATATAACATTATCCTGGGCAGGCCAACGCTTTACAAATAGGACATATTGATGTCCACCAAGCATCAGAAGATGAAGATGATCGGGCACCTTGGCAGAGTCATTACGATCTGCGAGGACCAGAAGGAATCCAGGCAATGTTATTATAATACAATCAAGGAAACTGAGGGTGGCCCATCTTCCCCACCTCGGATAAGGCAAGGAGATCCGACAGAATCTTGTATCGAGACACATTCATCTCGGAAACCAGTCAATCTGGTAGAGCTAGATATGCGGGATATCGAGGAATGAAGACCAGAGCCTGTGGACGAGCTTGAAGATGTTCAGATTGGAAGCTCTCCAGAACAAATCATGAAAGTAGGCAAACAGTGTGATCCAGAAACCAAGGGCAAATTAATCCAATGCCTGAGGGAAAACCAGGACGTCTTTGCTTGGAAGGCTTCCGAGATACCCGGAATCAAGCCTACCTTCTGTTGCCACAAGTTAGCAATTTATCCCGGCTCCTAACCGGTGGCACAGAAGAACAGGAAGCTCAGCCCGGACAGAAGGCAAGCTTTGTCAAAGCACATTGAAGAATTGGTGGACGCTGGATTCATAAGGGAAATACAATATACGACGTGGCTCTCCAATGTAGTAATGGTAAAGAAGTCCAATGGGAAGTGGCGAGTTTGTGTTGATTACACAGATTTGAATAAAGTCTGTCCCAAAGACTCATACCCGATGCTGAGTATTGATCAACTCGTAAATAACTCGGTCGATTTCCAATTACTGTCATTTATGGACGCTTACTCCGAGTACAACCAGATACCTATGCATCCGAATGATCGAGAGAAAACGGCGTTCCGAGGTATCAAAGCAAATTATTGCTACTACGTGATGCCCTTCGGATTAAAAAATACCGGAGCAACTTACCAGCGGATGATGAACAAAGTTTTTGTAAAATAAGGGAACACTTCACACTTAACCAAGAGGGGGGGTGAATTGGTTTGCCTTGGTAAATTTAAAATTTCTTTATCAAACAAAATCAGCATAATCTTGCCCTTTTGATCTTTATCACAATTCAATCAAGAATCTTTATCCAAAATCAATCCATGACTTGTAATGCCTCAAGAAACAAATTATACTACAGAATTCACAACAAGAAATAACAAATTTGCAGTAAATGAGAGAGCACAAGATTTATACTGGTTCACCTCAAACCCTATAAGGCTTCATCCAGTTTCTTCTACTCAACACTAGAGTAGAGTTCCACTATATCAAAAAAATATTCTTACAAGCAAATATACAAGCCTCTTTTTATCAACCCTAGATAAAGTTCAGAAGTCTAAAACCCTATTAGACCCTTAGAGACCAAAACCCACACTGAGAACACTACTCAGCTGTCCTTAGAGAAACACTATCTCTACACTTGCAAGAAAACCAAATTACAATGGAACTTACACACAAAAAATTCAAAAAGAAGATTTACACCATCAAAGAGTAAGGAAAGAATTCACCTGATGATCCAAGAATGATATGCATAGTGATGAATGTATCAGGTTGAATGAAAAACAATATGCTGAACAAGCCTTTCCTTAGGCTTTGAAATGATTTTCCTTGCTTCACTGAATCCTAGTGACCCATATGAGTATCAAAGGAAGCAAGACCTTTAGAACCCAGAAGAAACCCTTTGTGAATGTTTAGAAAGCTCTAGGAATGCTCAGATCTCAAAAATTCAAGTTACTTTTTCGTCAAAGGCAGGTTCTATATATATAAAAGAAACTGTAACAGAAATAATCGATTAAATCAGCTCCTGTAATCGATTGTTTAGCATTTGTAATCGATTACGGGAGCGTATGTAATCGATTAAAGTGTTCAAGATAAGTTCTGGGTTATAGCAACGAGTCATTTAATCGATTATCCCGATGTGTAATCGAATAAATCAGACTTTGTAAAATCTAGGTTTATGAAGTGTAATCGATTACAAAATATGGTAATTGACTAAAACAGAAATGTATAAACCATGAATGAACTATGTAATCGATTACAAGAAGTGGTAATCGATTAAGGCAGAGTGATCTTAATTTCTAAATAGCTAAGTAATCGATTACTATTGAATGATAATCGATTAAACCAGTCACTCATTCAAAATTTTGTCTATGTAAGAATAGAATAATCGACCAAAACGATGATGTAATCGATTAATTTGTTCTTAATCATTTCCAGAAAGTTTAAAGAACAATATAATCGATTATATAAATTGTGTAATCGATTAAACAGACTTAGAACTATTTTTCCAAAAATAGCTTGACTTATTTTAAGTTCCAAATCAATTTCTTAATGCTTTGATGATGTAATGCATGAATGATTATCAATGGTATGCATGCAAAAACTTGGATCATCAAAAGGCTTCCTTTCCTTTTACATTTAATCACAATTTTAATCTTCAAGTCTTCAGGCATGTTGAAAGTCAAAACCTTTCCAAGTCTTTATAAAGCTTCAATCTTCAAGAGCTCCCCCTCAAATCAACAATCTCCCCCTTTTTGGCTTTAAACATGCCAAATTCGAAATTGAAAAACAATGGGTCTTGTGATTAAATGGAGAAGCTTCATACCATTTTATTGCATGTGCTTAACACCTGAAAAATTTAAAATCCCTTTGCAAGAACAAGTGTTAAAAGCAACTGATTTTAAGTCAACATTCATTCATAGCATATATGTGTTCATTTTAATCAATTTAAGCACAGAACTCCCCCTAACTTTTCCAAATAAAGCAACTGAAATTTCAGTTCAAAAATTGCACAAAAAACAGGGGCAAACAGAGTATTATGCAGAGCATGGTGATTTTCAATTATTCTCCCCCTATTTGGCTTTTTAAAGGCAAAAATGCAAAACACAACGGATATGAACATAAATTGAAACATAGAATTGCATTAATGTTGAAGAGAGGAGTACATAACAGGACTTAAAATCAAAATAAAAAGACAATACATGAAAGCATAAAACACTAAGGCCTAAATCTCTTCAGATTCATCATCCATCTTAAGTGTGGCCTCTATATCATCCAATCTATCATTTAATTCCCTAAAAGAGCCTAAGACTTCAGCCTTGAAGTCATGATGCATCTGCAGTAGGCCATCCATTTTAGCCAGCATCAATGACTCAAACTGTGAATGAGTGGGCCGTTGAGAAGTGGCTCCCACATGTGCAGAATCACCAGATTCTTCACTGTCAGCAGCATGCTCTTGTTGTTGAGGCATCTGAGGAGGCTGTCCACCCATGACCCAGCCATCATCAGTCTTGTGCAATCCAAGCTTTGACAAGTGTTTTTCTTGAATAAGGCTGTTGGATGAGTTGGTGTTGTCCACCACTTCATTTGACACATCAATACCAAAATGATCAATGAATCTTGATACAAGAACAGGATAAGGGAAGGGAAAATTAACTAGCCTTTTGGACTTCATCATTATTTCCTGAAAAATGAGAACCCAGTTCATGGGAA
>PYAF01000962.1:567290-600037 GCA_007407185.1 Glycine tomentella | reverse complement strand
TTTGGCCTAGGGGCATTTTGGTAATTATGCCATTCAACTAGGGACATTTTGGTCATTTTAAAAAATGTCAAGGGCATTTTTGACATGTTATCTTAAGGGGTTTTCTAGTAATTTCCACTTCTTGGAAAGAGTGATATAGTTATTTTTTTCTCTAAACATACTTGTATCACATTTTTATAATTTTGGGGATGTTACAACTCCTATCGGTCCCGTTTCGGAGGCCACATCAATTCCTCCTCCAACCTCTTTGCCCGTTCACGAGGCACCCGTCACCGATCTCGATGCACCTATGGCGGATGTCATCCCGGAAGCATTGACCATTGCTGATACCCCTACTCTGGTGCCCGAATCTTCTGAAGAACATGTTCAACTGACGCCCCGAACTCTTTGGGAAAAGGGCATCACTCGGGAATTTTTCCAAGTTGCGCGGGCACCCAAAAGGTATTCTGAACTGGTGCCTTTTTCAGCTGCCGAGATGGAGGAGCTGAGCATAATCAAGCTAGCCTGCTTGAAGAGTGCCACCTTGATTGAAAGCTTGGCTACTTTAAATAAGAAGGCTTGCAAGGTGGCTGTCGAGCTCGATGCTTCTGAAAACAAGACTTGGCGACTTCAACAGGAGCTCGACGTAGCTCGGGAGAATGCGGCGGCTTCGGCCAGGGAGTTGGAGGCATCTTGAGCCGAGGCAAAGGAGGCACAAGAATCGGTGGCTAAAATGACCTCCTAGCTTGAGGCTTCCTGGGCTCAGCTTGAAGCTTCCTGACTAGAAGCAGAGTCCTCTCATGCCGCGGTGACCAAGCTGGAGCATGATCTATCCGTTATTCGGGGTAGGGCCCGGGATGCTCGTGACCGTTGTAATTAGCTGCTCGCCCTTAATGACAAGAAGGCAAAATACTTAGCTGATACCAACAACGAACTTATTTTCGTGTAGTCGTAAGTAGCCCGGTCTACGGAAGCCTCCTTCAACAACGCTCTGGATCAGATCCGCTTCTTGAACCCCGGCATTGAGCTGAATACCACGGGCATGCATTTCAAATCCTACGTTGGTGGTGGCCAGTTGCTGACTATCTCCGACAGTGAGGAGGAGGAACCGAACACGATGGACACGCCCAAGGAGGATCAAACTCGGGGAGATGTTTGAAGGGTTGGGATGTCGATTTTACTTGTAATTTCAATTGCTTTCTCCAAACAATCTTTGAATATTTCATCTTTTATTTGACAATGCGTACAATTTCTTGCACAATTAATGCATTTGGCTTTTACCGTCCTTGATTTGCTTTGCTTTTTTCGGTCTAGATATTCCTGCATGTTCTGAGTATTATTTTGGCTCCAATGGCCAAGTATTATCTTACCCGAATCGTTGGTCGGGATTTAAATATCATTTTGGAATCATATTCCAGTCTTAGCAACTGTTAGTGTATTTCATAACATTAATCTATAGATGTAATTCTTTCGGTGTACCCGATGATTCATCCATGAATAAGTAGTTACGTCGACTTGATCAGGGCCAAGATAATAGAAAACAACGACTAAGCCCTCCAAATTTGTGCACAATGTATATAATTTCCTCACAATAAGGACTTTATTAATATTCTTCGAAGATTACATAAGTTTCATGATCTCAATGACAGATTTGCATGGGTGTCATATTCCCGGTTTACATAATCGATTAATGAGAAACACATGAAAAATTTACTTCGTGATTCTTACTAAAGGAAAACACGCAATGAACATCCATGATCCCTATGATGGACTCAATAGTCAATTAAAGGGAAACACATGGCGAGGACATTAATCCATGATCCCTATGACGGACTTATAGTCAATTAAAGGGAAACACATGGTATCCATGATCCCTATGACGGACTTGAAGCCAATTAAAGGGAAACACATGGATTTTAATCTCAGCTTCACATTTTCAGCTGTAATATCTCTTTAGCTTGTCAGCATTCCACGTTTGTTTGACTTGTTTGCCTTCTAAAGTTTCTAGCAAATAAGCTCCTTGCCCCATATTTTGAACAACCCGGTACGACCCTTCCCAATTTGCTGCTAACTTCCCATCTCGGGTATTTTTGTTTCCGATATCTACTCGTCGTAACACATGGATTTTAATCCGTCTAGAATGACTTTCTTTGCCGCTTCTGCCTGGCTGTTAGATTGTGGGTGTTATACTGAGGCAAAGTGATGTTTGATGTGGAATCCAGTCATCATTGCCTTGAAGGTGTTGTCGGCGAATTGTGTCCCGTTATCGGTGACAATTTCTGCTGGGATTCCAAACCTCGCTATTATGCTGCGCTCCAAGAATTTTTGAACATGGGCCGAGGTGATAGCAGCCAAGGGCTCGGCCTCAATCCACTTGGTAAAATAGTCAACAGCTACTATTAACCATCTCATCTGTCCTTATGTTGCTTTAAATGGTCCTAAAAGATCCATGCCCCACTTGTAAAAAGGCCACGGTGCTGTGATTGAACTGAGCTCGGATGGAGGGGTCCATAATATCTTTGCATGTTTTTGACAACTGTCGCATCTCTTCACATGCTCTACTGCGTCTACTTTCATCGTCGGCCAAAAGTATCCTGCACTGAGGGCTTTTAATGCCAAAGCCCTTGCGCCCATATGCTGACCATTAATCCCTTCATGTATCTCGGTGAGTACGTATTCAGCTTGGTCTGAACTTAAGCATAACAGTAGTGGGGTGTGGAGGCCTCGGCGGTATAATTCGCCATCGACAATTACGTACATAGCAGCATCTCGGATCAACCTTTTCGCTTCTAGTCCTTCATCTGGAACTATCCCTTGTTCTAAGTAACTGATGATAGGCCTCCTCCAGTCTTTAATGACTAGGATGACCATGATGCATGCAGGCTGGGCGAGCTCCTGCTGGATGACTGTTCTGTGGTTACCCGTTCCTTTCGTGCTAGCCAGCTTTGACAATATGTCGGCTCGGGCATTCTCCTCCCTTGGGATATGGGCGACGACAACTTCATCAAATTCTGCCATGATCTCCTTTACTTTAGCTAGGTATTTAGCTAGTAAAGGGCCCTTGGGTTGATACCTCCCCTCGATTTGCGCTGAAACAAGTTGCGAGTCAGTGAAGACATTGACTCTTGATGCTTGTTTCAACCAAGCAATCAGTGCTTCATATTCCGCTTGATTATTAGAAGTCGGAAAATTAAGCTGCAGTGATTGTTCGAGTGATATGCCCTCGAGGTTTTCAACGATAATCCCGGCTCCGCTTCCCTTAGCATTGGATGAGCCATTAATGTATACTTTCCACACCCTATTCTCCTGCTAGGTGGATGATGTCAGAGTTAATTCCACCATGAAGTCGGCCAAGGTTTGAGACTTGATGGCGTGACGAGCTTCATACTGGATATCGAACTCAGATAATTGAATGGCCCAATTCATCATTCTTCCCGCCAAATCTGGCTTGTGTAACACTTGTCAGATGGGCTGATTTGTCCTTACGACAATGGTATGGCTTTGAAAATACGGGCGAAGCCTCTTGGCCGTGGTGAGTAGAGCAAAAGCCACCTTTTCGAGCTTCTGATATTGTAACTCTGAGTTCTTGAGAGCTCGGCTCACAAAATAAACCCGCGACTGAGACTTGCCCACTTCTCTGACTAGGACCGCGCTGATGGCCTCCTTCTCGACCGAGAGATACAAGATGAGCATTTCGCCGGGCTCTGGTCTCGAGAGTACTGGGGGTGAGGCCAAACATTTTTTAATCTCCTGAAAAGCCTCCTCACATGCCGGGTTCCATTTTATACTGGCTTCCTTCTTTAATAATTTGAAGAAAGGCAGGGTCTTTTCCGTGGACTTTGGGAGGAACCTGGTTAAGGCCGCCATTCTTCCCGTCAACTATTGGACTTCTTTCTTATTAGAGGGAAACTGCATGTCATGAACAGCTTTACACTTGTCCGGGTTTGCTTCTATTCCCCGGTGAGTCAACATGAATCCCAGGAACTTCCCGGCCTTCACCCCAAAAGCACACTTCAGCGGATTCAAGCGTATGTTGTGCTGCCTTAGTTTCTGGAAGGTTTCCTCCAAATCCTAGATATGATCTCCAGTTGCCGGCATCTTTGTGATCATGTCGTCGATGTAAACTTCAATGTTGCACCCGATCTGATCTACGAAGACTTTCTTCATCATCCGCTGGTAAGTTGCTCTGGCATTTTTTAATCCGAAGGGCATCACGTCGTAGCAATAATTTGCTTCGATACCTTGGAATGCCGTTTTTTCTCGATCATCTGGATGCATAGGTATCTGGTTATACCCGAAGTAAGCGTCTATAAATGACAGTAATTGGAAACCGGCCAAGTTATCTACGAGTTGATCAATATTCGGCATCGGGTATGAGTCTTTGGGACAGACTTTATTCAAATATGTGTAATCAACACAAACTCACCACTTTCCATTGGACTTCTTCACCATTACTACATTGGAGAGCCACGTTGTATACTGTATTTCCCTTATGAATCCGGCGTCCACCAATTCTTCAATGTGCTTTGATAACACTTGCCTTCTGTCCGAGCCGAGCTTCCTATTCTTCTGTGCCACTGGTTTGGATCCGGGATAAATTGCTAACTTGTGGCAACAGAAGGTAGGCTTGATTCCAGGTATCTCAGAAGCCTTCTATGCAAAGACGTCTTGGTTTTCCCTCAGGCATTGGATTAATTTGCCCTTGGTTTTTGGATCACACTATTTGCCTACTTTCGCGATTTGTTCTGGAGAGCTTCCGATCTGAACATCTTCAAGCTCGTCCACCAGCTTTGGTCTCCATTCCTCGATATCCCGCATATCTAGCTCTACCAGATTGACTGGCTTCCGGGATGAATGTGTCTCGACACAAGATTCTGTCGGATCTCCTTGCCTTATCCGAGGTGGGGAAGATGGTCGCCCTTAGTTTCCTTGATTGTATTGTAATAACATTGCCTGGATTCCTTCTGGTCCCCGCAAATCATAATGACTCTGTCGAGGTGCCCAATCATCTTCATCTTCTGATGCTTGGTGGACATCAATATGTCCCATTTGTGAAGCGTTGGCCTGCCCAGGATAATGTTATATGGCGAGGAGAATTCGGCGATGGTAAATGTAACCCGTTCTGACTTGAAGCCTTCCTTCGTTCCCAGCGTGAGTTGAAGATCAATAGCACCTTTCAAGCCGGTGCCTTCCCCATTGAAGCATATCAACATGGTTTGGCATGGTTTCGAGTCTTCTTCCCTCAGATTCATCTTCTTAAATGCACTCAAGTTAATGATGTCGGCCGAGCTACCATTGTCAACGAATATCCTTTTGACCCGGAAATTAGCCACAGTACCTGTTATGACGAGACTGTCTTCGTGATCGGGTACCACCTCCTTCATATCTTCCTAGGTGAAATAAATCAACGGGGGCGTAGCTTTCTTACTGCTCTCCTTGCTGCTTTCCTTGAACCTCGGCTGATCTCTTACTGACATCACTTCTTTGAGATATTTCTTTCGTTGGTTGGCCGTATCGCCTCCACCTCCCATGCCCCCCGAAATGACATTACATTCAAATTCGGGCTCCAGGAATTCATCGTCTTTCTTGCTCTTCTTGTCGTCTCGATGTTTATTCTCCTGTTGACTTTTCTTTTGCCTTGGTGCCCCTGAGTTCGAATTACATATTGTCGCAGTTTGCCTTCACGAACAAACTTTTCTATTGCATCTCAAAGCTCCCAACACTGATCAGTCGTATGTTCCGGTCCGTTGTGAAAATCACAGTACCGGGAGTAATCCAATCCTTCTCTTCTTACTATTGGAGGAGGACGGTCGACTTTCCTCATCTCGGTGAAAACCACTTCCTTCCATATCTGACCTCGTGTAGTAGTCAATGGAGCATACTTGTCAAACTTCGATTCATACCTCTCGGGCCTAAAGCGGGGGTCAGGAATGCTTCGTGGAGGTCAGCCAGCGGGAATATTTGCAGGATGTCAGCTGGACTGTCCAGATTGTACATTTTCCTTACATCGATTCCTTGGCAATGAGGGTTTTTTGTTTTTCCTCGGAGCCAAGTTAGCGATCTTAATCTGCTCCAACTCCAAGTATTTCTTGGATCGGATTCTGAACTCGTTTAAAGACTTCACAAGATCCTTATAAATCGACTTGGCGAGACGGGAGGATCCGTTGAGCCCGGCTGAGATGAGATGCACGTGAACCTTTTCTTCCAAGCCTTGTACTTGTAAAGCGGCTTCCTTGAATCGATCCAGGTAACTCTGCAATGTTTTGCCGGGCTGCTGGCGTATTTTACCCAAAGCGAACTAGGATTTGGGCTGCTTCTTATTTGTCGCGAAATTTAACAAGAACTTCTAGCCAAAATCTTCGAAATTATGGATGGAACATGGTGGCAGAGAATGAAACCAGGTTTGGGCGGCTCCGGTCAAAGTAGTAGCGAATATCCGTGAGATTATGGGCTCGTCAATACCTCGAACGCACATTTGCATGTCAAATTCATCAATGTGCACTTGAGGATCCTGGCTTCCATCATATTTGGATAAAAGGGAGTCGTCGAAGTCTTCCAAGAATTAAGCATCCATAATTCTATCGACGAACGGGCTGTTGTTCTGATGGCCTCGGCGATATTTCCTCCGATAAATGCCATCTTCTCGTCCATGCTGGCGTATGACCCCTCCTATTGGTCTTTCCTCAGCAGTACAATCTGGGACGATGGCTGAGGAAATATGAATTCCCTCGTTATACGACCGAGAACGAGATACTTTGCTTTGCTCGGACTGATCGACCAGGTCCCCATTGCCAGTCTCGGCAGTGGGGGCCGATGTCTCTGGTCCTTGTCTTCTTGCTGCTGCATGGGGTTGCTCGGTACATACTGTTGCTGTGTTCTCCATATTGCGTACCAGGTGTTTGGCATCCTGGAAGTGACGACATTCCTCCTCTCTGCGTTTAGCACTGCGTTCGTCCAACTGGGTTATCAAATGTTGAATATCTTCCCGTCGCTGGAGTTCATAACGCTTCTCCAGATTCTCCATTCGAGTTAGAAGAGAATGTAGAGCATTCTGGATGAAACGCTGCGTAGTCTTTGGTTCCTCCTCTGCGGCTGGTGGTGGGCTGACCGGCGTGCGGGTTGCTGGTCCTGCGCGGGATGAGGCAGTATGGGAAACTGCATCTTCTACCACCACATTTTCTAGGTTCAAATTCCTAGGTGGTTCATTGCGTCTAGCTACCTGGTGCCTTTTAGTGTTAACCATCGTGAGTTGGTGGGGTTCGAAGTTTATCGTCCCCACAGACGGCGCCACTGTTCTGCTCAGAGAGAACAGAAATGTCCAACAAGGATTGTTGGATGCTTTTATGTAGGATCAGGCTCTCTCTCTATCAAGATGCTTATAGGGTTGAAGCAACTCAAGGAAGAAGAAGATCACAGTAGGGATTCACAACACGATTGACGTGCAGTGTGTGTCGTGTGAATGGAAAAGAGAGAGTCAGAATTGTGTGTACCTTTCACCATGGTGGATGCTTTATTTATAGGATACTGACCTGGACCCTGATGGCTTGACGGTTGAAGCCCACTATCTTTTACCAAGATATTCGAATATATGGATAACTAAAAGATAGCGGTTATGATAATATATCTCTTGTTCATTCGTGGTTATGATAATGGGTTGAGAATTTAAATATTTGAAATAAAGATTATTGGGCCTATCTTTATTTATCCGTAACAGAAACAAAAATATATTGTGTATATATATATATATATTGTAATTCTTTCTATTAGTAACTATTGTTATAAATAAAATTTATAAAATGAACTATAAAAGCAAAACTAAATCTTAATATAATATAATACAATATTTTAGAAAAGAAGACATGCTACAAACACCAAAAAAAAAAAGAAAAACATATTGCTTAACTTGTTGTGCCTTTTCTAATGTCTTTGAAGGTTATAAAAAGAAAACAATTTTCACGACTTAAAACTTACTCCCTTCGTCCTAAAATAAGTATTGTTTAAAAAATTATCTTAAAATAAAAGTTATGTTAACTTTTTAATGTAATATTAATTGATTTTTTCACTAATATTCCTAACACTACAACAAAAGCTCACTTTACGACACCCAGTCAACTATGGTTCTTTTGTAACTGTCTACATATGTGTTGCGGTGGCAAAAGTGTAAATAAGAGAAAATAAACAAAGACGGTTTTATAATAACCGTTTTTGAAAATAGTATGCAAATCTTTGTTTATTAAACCTTTTTACGCACTTTTGCTCACACTTCGGCGCCCGTTCACATTCTTTTCCCTAAAATCAAATTGGCCACTCTCTCCTCAAACCCTAAGATTACAATGTCCGTCCCTCTCTCTCCTCGAAGCTCTCCCTCTCCTCCAATTTCTCCATCTCGTTTCACCCGTGCCACCGTGGCTCCTGCCCTATCGTGCCGGTTGTCTCCGTCGGGCTCGACGCGAAGCCCTTCGCACTCGTCTCAAAGGTGTCACTGTCAAAATTTTGCTCCTTTGGCTCAACATCGTCGAGGGCTCTCGTCAGGGCAATGATATTTACTTCTCTGTCAGAATCACTTCAGTTGATTTTGGTGTGAGAACTTCCTTGAGAACCCCCAATGTGGTTGTGGCTTCGATTGCAAAACACTACCTCTGTTGCCCCAACTTTCCTTTGCCTACCCTCTGTTCGCGATGCTTCAAACTCGTCGCCATGGCCATGCGTGCCTCCGTTTTGACCGCTATGGCTGCACGTGTCTCAGATCTTGCCACTATGGCCGCCAGATCAACATTACCACATCAAGATCTTGGCCATCGTCACCATCTTCAGCCATAACCAAGATCATAGTTTGCAAGCCATCGTTGTGTTCTTCTTCTTCCTTTCTTCTGTTTTCTTCATGTTTCTATTTATGTTATGGACTATTGGTTCCCTCTTTAATCAGTTAGGGAGAGAGACAATAAAAAATGTTTTTTTAAATGAGTAGATCTTCAGGGTTCTTCTACAATAATCCAACCTCCAGTGTGTATCTTGGGGGCTCTCCAGTGGAAGATCTATTGAAAGGGGTATCTTGGGCTCAAGAACCTAGCTCAAGATCCCTCATTGGAGATGCTCTAAGGAACAAAGTCAACCTTATCATGGAGTGGCAAAGTTTTATAGTAAGATGTAATTACACCTAACAATAACACATTTCGTAGTTTTTTAGGGCAAAATTGGATATGTATAGAACCGTTCTTCTTTTTGGTTTGTTGATCCATCTCACGTGTAGTAGTCTTCCCAGAGCGCAAATGCATAGACTAGTAAAACTTTGTTCATGATCCAAATCGCTTAATCAAATCTCCCACACAAGTCCCACTAAACGTGCCAACTTTGTTGTTGCGAGAAATTTTAACGATTAACCGGAATGGATTTTGCTATAACTATTTCAACACAATTCCAAAATTTGAATAATGACTCCAGCAATTTGGTTGTCAAGAGGGGAAATTTTCCTTTTGACCTTTTATGGGCTCTCAAGTCAGTACAAAAAATACTTGACTCGGGGTGATTCTTAACAGAAATACCAATGAAATAATGTAAAGAATGAATTTGAAAGAAAAGCAATAAAATCGACAAAGAAAACTTAAAGACATCTGAAAAATAATTACATTGATTGCTTTTTTTTTTGTTGAAGGTCCTTACAAACGTTTCAAAAAAAACTATTTATATTGTAAAATCTAACTTAACTAAACCTAAATCATGTTTACCCACGTTCATGCATGATTCCTTCATTTTCAATTGATTTCAACTAATTAATTCATATTTCGGCTAGATAGCTACGAGGCACATTCCCCCCGTTTCGATTTTTTAGGAACCACTTCCTAGATCATGGGATCTTTTTTCAACCTACTTTATCTAGAATCCCGTGATATTAGTCACAACATAAAATCTGACGTGCTTATCTTCTAAGCTTTATCTGAATTTTCAAAATATTGGCAGAATTATCTTCTATAATGGTCGAATCTCACCACTTTATCTGAAATCACAACAAAATCCTTTCGACTAAGTTTTCATCCTGATTTATTTGACTAACTAAAAATATTTCAACTGGTAACACTTCTCTTGCATCTTAATCATTTCCATCCCATTTAATTTTGAAGCTTTCATATACATACTAGAGAGTGACACCTTATAGGAGTAGTCCATGGTTGACCAAATTTGAACCTGTAAAGCAATATTTTTCTTGGTCATGTTTTGTGAATGAGAAGGTAATTAATTAAGATGCTAAATATACATTTTATTATTGGGTTGTTTTGCTTCATGAAATGTAAGAATGGTTTCTACTTTTTGATGTTAAAGTATTGACTTGATTTACAAACCATGACCTAACCTCAGACACATGTTGTTAGATTCTCAAAAAACTCAAACCTAGCTTTTGGATGAATATGAGTAGCTACTATATATTTTTATAGTATTAAATTTCTTAATTATCTGCTTGAATTGCTATAGTATATATGGTGGTATCCATGTTGGGGTAAAAACACACCTATCTCTTTATTCATACAAAATAAAAATAACACAGCTAAAAAAAGAGACAACATCATAAACGAAATAAAAAAAGATCACAATTTTTGTTTAACTTGATTTGACTCCTCATTTCTACATCTACACTGTTTATTTTGTTAGTGTAGCTTAAGTCCTCATCCTATATCTACGATCTCGAATTTATTTAATGTAGTTTAAGCCCTCATCCCTACATCTATTACTACACTTGCAGTTTTTTACGACACACCTTCTAAGACGGTTCATAGAAATCCGTCTTAGAATGTTAGGCGGTGGCAATTTTGTAAATAAAAGGAGATGTACGATGACGATTTTATAATAACCGTCTTAGAAGGTGCATCTTCAAAGTCGATTTTATTAAAATCATCTTAAAAATGTAGTATACAAAGACGATTTTGTTATATCCGTCTTTAAACGGAAGTATTTCGGTTTTTAAAAAAAAAATGTTTAAATAGCAATTTAGGTTTTCTGCTCTCATTCTCTTCTCTTCTCTTCGCATCCCTCTCCCTCACTCTCTGCGAAGCCCCCCTCAAAACGACAACAAGGAAGATCTCAACTTCCTTGAGGAACCCGATGACGCCGCCCTTACTCACCACGGCTATTTTTCAGATCTCAACCAGTTCGACAAGGACGACGACAACGACTTCGACGACTTGGACCACTCTTTGAAGGATGCGTTGAAGGAGCACGCAGGAGACGGGGCTCTCATTGTGGGTTCACGTGATAACTATCATTGGTTCTCGAACATCTACGGTAAGAAGTTTTTTCCTCACATTTTTCTTCAACTCACACTCACATTCTTCCACACCCATAGGTTTCTCGTACACGCGCTCTCTGTCCGCTTATTCACTAGCGGCTCAGAGCCCCTTCGCATCTTCTGCTCTCATATCCTTTCTCATCTCCTTGAACTTATTCACTGCTGAGTCAGAAACTCATGAGTTCCAACGAAGACAACATGGTGGTGATAGAGTGGAAGCCATCAGAGTTGAAGCCTAAGGGTTCGCTGTCTGGTGCTAAGGTCATGACTGGTTTGGTTGTGGTCTTTTATGGTAGGAATGAAAGACCTATAGTTATGCATTAGAGGATCATTTTGAAAACATAAATTTATCAAAATGTCAATTTTGTTTGTTTTATGACTTGGGATTCATACGTAGTAAAAAAGTGTTGTTGTTTTCTTTCTTAACCTAACCTCGTGTGCCAAAAGGCACAATGGCACATGGACTTCTAAGTGTATACAAGTACTTTTAATTCATCTCCTACTATCTGCCATGCTGTTGCTCATAATTTGTAATCATATATTGCAGATCTGAGCTCTATAAGTCTAGGGTGTTGGAGCTGAATGCAAGTGATGATAGAGGGATTAATGTTGTTCGAACAAAGATAAAACATTTTGCTGTTGGTACTAATCAGCGTAAAAAGTATGTGAAATCGAATTTTCTTGAGACCCCCCCTCCCTCCTTTCTCTGCTTGTTAGATTTGTATAACTTCTTTCTTTTGGTGTTTTGATATTTTAGTGGTTATCCTTGTCCACCATTTAAGATTATTGTTCTAGACAAGGCAGATTCAATGACTGAAGATGCTTAGGCATGTTTGTTATGTTTTTGATTCCTAATTTTGCTTGTCTCATAAAGTTTTATGGTTTCACACCACCTACAACTGCTGTACAGAATGCCCTGAGGCATACAATGGAAAGTTACTCTAAAGTTACAAGGTTCTTTTTTATATGCAACTATGTTAGCAGGTACCTTGTCTTCCATGCTTTTACTTTGGTATTTTATTATTTTTAATATTGTACTTGTATCTTTAAGGAGCTAATGAGAATTATAGTTACTATGATAACATAGTACTCAATCCCAAATAGCACATGGAGTGACCGGTTCCAAAAATGTTATAGTGAGTTTTAGGATGATTGCTATTTTGAAGCTATATATCCAAACCACCTTTGATTTTGTTATCTTTTTTTTTTTTTCAATTGGTGCTACACCAATCTTTCCTTGCATACAATCCTTTTATATGTCATCTCTTCTTGTGTGGCCATACCTCCATCTTAACATTCTCATTTCTACCACTCCTATCTATTTCACTTGTTCTTTTAAAGTCCAATACTCACTACCATTGTGTATAGTCAGCCGTATAGAAGTATACTTGTTTGCCTTTTACCATTTCCAAATTTGATGGATGTTTCTGGAGCTTTGCACAATATTGACTTTATGGGGCCCTTGACTTTTTTGGCATTCTTGACATTGGCATCAATGTTAGATCATGCTACCATAGTTTATCTGGTTGTATAGCAGTACACTTGTTTGCCTCTTAGCCTGTCCTAATTTGATTGTTGTTTATGGATTTTTGCTCAATATTGAATTCCTGGAGACTTTGACTTTTTTGGCTTCCTTGACATTGTGGCAATGTTAGATGATGCTTAGCTGCAATTCTTTTCCACTTCACACATTCAAATTTGGCATGTAAAGTTAATGTAGTATGATGATAAAACTGTAGTGGAAACTTTGTAAGGTTCATGCAAAGTTTGCAGAAAAATGATAAAGAATATTATATCGATTTAGTCTTTTTTCCCTTGGTTTTTGTCAATGTTTTCCAAGGAAAGGTGACACATTGACTTTTTACATTATATGGTTGTCAATTTTTTCACAAGATTATAGAACCACTTGCTTCAAGGTGTGCGAAATTCAGGTTCAAACCATTATCAGAAGAAATCATGAGCAATCGGATATTATACATCTCCCAAGAAGAGGGACATTGTCTTAATGCTGAGGTGGGAACCTTGGTGCTTATACAATGTAGTTTTATTCTTAATGGTTTAAATCCTTTGTCTATAGAGGTTCTGTTGATATCATAATGGATTGTTTTAACTGCCTTTTCTTCCACAGGCTCTTTCAACCCTAAGTTCTATTTCTCATGGAGATCTTCGTCGGGCAATCACATACTTGCAGGTGAGAAACATTTCCTGATTAACGTACTATATTGTCGAACATTTAAGTTATATGACTTCTATTTTCTTGTAATTTTTACTGATGATTTAAATGAACCATTTTACTTTGAATAATCTATGTGTATATCTTAGAATGCCATGCTTTAAACATATCCTGATTGACTCTACCAGTCTAACGAGTAACTACCCATGTGTATTAATAATATACTGCCTTTGGGATATTATAATTGATACAGGCAAAACTATTACTTTTGGTAATGTTACTTAGAAAGATTGTTTTGTTGTTGGCTATTTGATTTTTGGGATTCATGCTTTCATTTTTTATGCATATCTAGTGTTGAATCAACAATTAAAGCCAATTGAAAGATGATGCAGTGGTGAAGTCACAAGTTCCTTGCTGATAAGAGAGGAGAGCCTCTATTATAAATGGAAGTTGTTTGATTGTAGTTTATAAGAATGTACGCTTTCATTGTTTATGCTTTAAGAATAAAACTCAATGGAAAGGTGCACTGGAGAGTCCATAAACACCAAGTTGATACGAGTGGAGAGCCTCTAGTTTAAATGGAAGTTGTGTAACACCAATGATTTTGTTGCCTAAAGAATCATGCTTTTTTGTTGAAACTTGGTAGAAAATTGTGTGTTGTGATCATGGCTACTTATTTGCACCTGTTCTATCCTTCAAATAATATTTTTATAAGACTTGCCTTTCTGTCAGTTTCCATTTAGATTTTACATTTTTTACTCACCTTTTATGCATAACTAATTTTATTAGCATAAATCATAAAATGGAATTATCTTGTGTGCTACAATTTAATACAAATCATACTATCACTAAGAAATGTTTATTTATTTCTTAAATCAAGACTATCATACTAAAAATAAAGGGATTGTATGTATATCCTATTTATTTTTTAAACTAACTTGGTATTAACATTGCAATCTGCAACTCGCTTATTTGGATCTTCAATTTCTTCTGAGAATCTGATTTCTCTCTGGGGTAGGTTGCGACACTACTTTCCTTTGGCTTGTTCTGTTTATATTTTCAAAGAAAACAATTACATATTTTAAGTTTTTTATAACATTATTTTGTATGATGTTTGCATGTTTGATGATTCACATTGTGCTAAAGGATTGACATAAATATTAGCTGAAGGACAAGGATTTGAATTGCACTTTTGGCTTTTTCTTATCATAAGTGATTTTCACTTTGGTTTTTTTAATTATATGGATCGGAAGTTTTTTTCTTATAATAGTGTGGTGCCTTGATATATAAGTTCACAAAATTGCTGTCTATTTGCCATTTTGTCAATCATTAGAAGTCAACACTGCATCTATTCCTTGAATTCAATGTGTTTTTTTTTTTTGTGAATCATTGGAAGTCAACTCACTGTGCTATTCCCCTACAACATTGTGATTAATCATCCTTAAATTATTTCTTTTGGAATTTTTTTTTTAAAGTTTCACTGTATAAATGAAGAACGTTGTGGAAATAAGTAAATAATATAATTAAATAAAACTTTGATATTTTAAAATATTTATAATTATATATAGTTTCAATTTTATGTTAAAAAGTAACTTAATTGAATAAACCAAATCTCATAAAATTGTAAATATTTAAAATAATTTATAATTATATATAGAAATATCAAGTTGTTAATAATTATAATATATATGCTTTTTGGCTGAAAAAATTATAATATCTTTTTTTGCTTAATTTGCTCTTAGGATTAATCCCATCCGTTGCAATAATTGTATAGGTACCAAAAAATCTTATAAATAAACAGTATTCACGATTATTTGTTGTTTCAATAATTGATCCATTTTCTATAGACTTATGTCATATATGTAGGAAGTGGAATCGTGCCAATATGCTGTAAAGAAAAGTAGTATCTTGGTTTAGTGCATTTAGATTTAGATTGTAGTTCATTTTTTAAGCCTATATAATAATTGATCTTATTTATACTTATATAATAATATTCTTGATTGGTTTTAATCTGTTTCCTTTTTTTCTAAAATGAAATGGTCTAATTTAAGTCATTGAAAGTATGCGTCTTCCTTCTTATTTTGGCTTTAAATTATTAGAACTAGGATAATATGGATTTCTATTTTTTTAACTCATTGAAAATATGCCTCTTCCTTCTTATTTTGTCTTTAAATTATTAGAGCTAGGATAATATAGATTTCTATTTTCTTTACTATTTATGTTTGCCTGGTCTCAACCATTGGGAATGGTTCTGTCTGCTCTCCCATATTCTCACTAATTATTTGGTGTGAAACTGAAGCAAGGTCTTTTGCTGTTCTATATAAGGTGTTTTGTGACCCCAAGTCCTTCAACTTCATAGCTCTGCAATTCACAGGTAAGTCACACAATTGTAGAAGTTACTTAGATTGCCTTTTTCTAATGTCTTGATGACTTTCAGTCAATTGGCATTGAAGTTAAAATACAAAGTATGTGGAAAATGATGGAAATCTGTTGGATTATTCTATGTTGGATGATGTGAGAAATAAAAGTAAGGGGCAAAACAAGGATTTGAGTTGTAGCAACAATGCTCATGTTAGAAATCTAACTTGAGTTATGATTTATTTCTTCCATTTTGTAATTTTATTCTAGTTCTTTAAACTTGTATCTAATTTTGCTTTTGTTTATCTTTTAATTTTGTAATTTTTTTTAAATAATATTCTAAGACGGTTCTTTGAAAAATCGTCTTAAAATTATACATTATAAGACGATTTTTGAAAAAACTGTCTTAGAATTTTGTAGCTTTTATTTTTTTATTTTTAAAAAGCATTCTAAGACGGTTCTTCGAAAAAATCGTCTTAGAATTTTGTAGTTTTTAGTTTTATTTTTAAAAAGCATTCTAAGATAGTTCTTTGAAAAAACCGTCTTAGAATAATCCCTTTTTATTTTTATTTAAAAAAAAATCTAAGACGTTTCTTTGAAAAATCGTCTTAGAATGTATAAATTCTAAGACGGTTTTTCAAAGAACCATATTCAAATGTATACATTCTAAGACGGTTTTCTAAAGAATTGTCTTAGAATGTATAAGACGATTTTTCAGAGACCCGTCTTAGAAATTAGTATTTTTTTTATTTTTTTATTTTTAAAAAATACATTCTAAGACGGTTATTGAAAGAACCGACGTAGAAAACCAACATACGAAGACAGCTTTGATAACCGTCGTGGAAAGTGTTGATTTTCCACGACGTTGGCTACAAAGACGGTTCAAGAACCGACGTTGAATGGCTAAAAGAACCGTCGTAAAAGACCTGTTTTGTAGTAGTGATTACAAGTTTTTAGGACAAGTTGGACAAACTTGCAAACTTTTCCTCCACATAACCTATCTCTCCCACATAAGGTGGTGATCCCCTATCTAGGTTAGACGATTCTTTTCCTATTAATCATATCTATATATCGACATAAGATCCTAATTTTAAATGAAGAAACAAATTTCTAATTTATAAAAATATCTTTTTCTAAACAATATCTTAAATTTTTGAAATTAAAAAATTTGAATTATTTCCAACATTCCATAATATGATGATTATATTACACTATAACGATTTATTATTTTCTTGCTATTTTACATTGCTGCTTTTGTTTTTGGCTGAAGAAAAAACATTGTTGCTTTTGTTTTTGGCTGAAAGAAAAAACATTGTTGCTTTTGTCTTATTACTTCTATCGTTATCAATAAGTTACAACATATATCAATAAGTACCTGGTTTATATGTTCATGATTGGGGTATGTCCTCCTGTTTTGCTTTACCTAGCTAAATGAAATCTGAGTTTTAGTTGGTTTGCATCACTGAAGTATAATTCATTATTATTTGCTTTAAGGGACCAAAACGTATATCATGACACTTAATTACGATTTCTTTTATATTACTTTGATGGACAGTTTAAGTTAAATTAAAAACACATAGAATTCAAGTCAGATTAAGTGGTCCATGGAACATAGAGATTAACAACCTTTTACTTTGTTACTGTGTGTGGATGAGAATTCAAGAATAAACTTTTTTTTTTTACTTATTCTTCGGCCTTTGAACATTAGTTTTGTATGATTGATTAAAGAAGTCTAAAGTTAATTGTGTAGTTGGGATGACTGTTTTTTCACTTTGATTAGACATGACTTTTCATTGTTTCTATTCATAGATACTCTTTTTTTTGTTAATTAGAAAATTGATAGATACTCATTGTTTCACTTGTAAACAGTATATTTATATGCTTGGAATTATGGAATATGAAACAAGTGTAATCTCGGGTATTAAAGTCGAAAGGAAGTTGAATAGTATAAAAGCAATGCTCTATGATACGTAGCAATGCTACACAAAATGGTACGAAAACCAAATATTACAATATGATTGGATTGGTGCTATTTTTTTGAAAGGTATTTGACAGAAATCAAGGGTGAATACTCTATATGCAGAATTCGTCTCATACGAATTTGTAACATTTTCCATATATAGTATAATGTTAATTATCGTCAGAATAATATTTTGAGAAACTTTAGGAAGATTGAACGCTACAATAATAAACTTAGAGCATCTTTAGTGCAAGATCTTGAGCAAGGATTTTGAGCTTAAGATCTGATCTTCACTAGATCTCCCAATAAAGGAGTTGAAGAGATCTCCAACATGGAGGATGAGTTCTTGTAGAAGATCCCTCAAGATCTGCACATTATTCAAAAAAGAATAAAATTTTCCCCTCTTTCTCTCTCCCTAAGATCTTAATATGAGATCTACCATTAAAGAAAAAAATTAGAGAGATCTTGAAAGATCTTCAATCCTATGTGGTACTATAGGGTCCACCAAAAAGTGATCTAATATCTCTATTTGAGATCTACCACTAAAGATGCTCTACTAATCCTTGTTAATGCTTTTGTGTAAGTTGAATACAAGAAATACTCAACTCATTAAAGTTTTGGTACAAATAGTAATCAAGCAAACCCCGGTGGCAACACAAATTAATGCCGGCAACTTACTAGACCCACCATAGAGCTAGAGCGTATAAGGATTAATGCCATAATGTTTATCCATAAAACACAGTGGATTTCGTGAGCTACGTCTAGGTGTGTAGAGATAACGTGAGGTGGTGGTTGACTAAGGAAGTTAGGTCATATCACTGAACAATACTGAAATGGTCATTGGAAAAATCACAACATAATATTTTGCAAAGTTTTGTGAGATTGATCTATGGCAGAATTTTGAAAAATGAGGCAGAGTCTGGGGGGTTTACATTGCAAAATGAAAAGATAGATGGGAACACATATTCAGATTCGTTAGGTTTTTAGACGTAAAGGATGAAAGACTTCTAGAGAATCAGTTGGACACAATATGCATAGGAAATGTAAAAATGTTAATTTGTTTATTTACCAAAACATGGGAGGTATGATGGGAAACATTTTACTGGTGAAACCATGCAGATGAGAGAAGTCAAAGACTATGGAAGCACACATGGTCAACAAAAGAGCACCTGATTGGTCCGCCATGGAGAAAAAAGACAGTTATAACATGGAAAAAGAAGAGGGAGCAAGGACAGGAATTGACATTATACTTGATAAGGGAGATAAGGGGTGGCTAGAGGGAAGTTTGGTGGGGACACTCAGAGATTTATCACTTTTTGATAAACTAAATGATTTTTTCATGTTGGAGATAAAGGTGAAGTTCAATTGCGATATCTTGGTGAGGACTTAGTCCTTATAACACGTGTGAAATAGGAGAAGGTACAAAATAGGCTATGTAATGAGGAAGATGAAGAAATGTCAACAGTTTTTCAATCAATACAACGATGGAGTCCAGACCTGTATGTTGGGAATAGGCTATGTTGGCTGAATCACTACTAAAAGAAGTGTCTTTTATGACGCCTATTTAAAGACGGTTGTTGAAAAATCGTCGTTGTTTGGATAGCGATGGTAATTTTGTAAATACTGCAAACATTTCAAAGACGGTTCTTAAGAAACTATCTTTGAAACCTGAAATTGAAGGTTTTCAAGAAAATCATCATCGTTTTGATTTATTCAAATATGGTTCCTTAAAAACTATCTTTGAATCAGATCTAGAACTAATGTCAACAACGTCAAGACGAGGACGGTTATGCGAAACGGTTGTTGAAGGGTCACGCGATGGCAATTTTGTAAATAAAGGGGAATGCAAACCACAACATTTTTCATAAAACCGTTGTGGTTTTCATTCAATCTATTTACAAAATTTTTTACTTTCCTTTCCCCAGCTCACCTGTGTCCCTCGTGCCCTTCCTCACCCACTCACCGTCATGCCCTCCCTTAGTCTCTCGTGCACTCCCAAACTGACCTGTGACCGTGTCCTCCCTCACTCCTCGTGCACTCTCGAAGTCAGCTGTCATCATGTCCTAACTCATTGGTCGTTGAACGTGAGCCTCCTGTGTGTCTCGCCGTTGTTATGTGTCGCCATCATGATACAGGTAAGTACCCTTATTTGTCGTGCACTGCCAAAGTCAGTTGTCATCGTGCCCTAACTCACTGGTCGTTGAACATGAGCCTTCCGCGTGTCTCGCTGCTATTGTGTATCACCATCATGATACAGGTAAGTACCCATATTTGTACCATTTATCAATTTTGCATATCCATATGTGGGTTGAACCTTTTGTATGTCCCTCACTAACTGTATGTGGGTTCTCAGTCACTGTAGCCTGTGGCTTCATTTTCTTTGCATGCTTATTTTCTTTCAACACCTTCATAACCTCTAACACTAGAAACACAAAAAGGTCTTATAGTTACATGAAGTAATGAAAACACACAAACACAAACCCTTCCAAAAAAACAATTGACCCTTTAATACAAAAAATACAATCTTTTTATTATTATTGGCTAATGAGTGCGGATATCCACCATTTTTACTAATGACTAATGATACAAAGAATTAAAAAGTACAATTTATTCACTAAAAAGATCATATTACATCACAATTCATTAATAATTTAATATTACCTTGAGTGGTGATGAGCCTGTAAGCATGGCTCAGGTTGACAATCTCATTTGGCCAGAGCAGCTTAACGTGTGTGAAACACAGCTTTCTGCTCTTGATTTTTCTCCTGTGGTGGCACATGCAATGATATGGTGAGGCTGACATAGTGGCCTAGATTAGTCCTTATAACCTCACTTGCAGTGACTGGCCAATACAACCTCTCTATCTTTCGACAAGGGTGTTAGATCACAAGCACTGGACCATCCACAACTTGCCAATTCCCCATATCTCTTACCTTAGCTTACAGAGATTCAAGAAGAAGAAGGAAACTGGTAGAGATAATAAGAGAGGAATAAATGAATCAAAACAAGGAAGGGAACGAAGTGAAGTAAGCAAAGGTCTCTATCTATACAACTCCTTCTAGCACCCCACAAATATTAATTTTAATAGGTTCTTAGAGTCTTCTTGGATCTGTTGATTCAAGAGGAGCTATGCATAAATGGACAAGGATCAATCTTTGATGTTTTGTGCTTTCAACATGCCTCATTGGAAAAATGCCAAAGAAGCTTTGAAGATCAATTTGATTTATGTAAAAAGGGAAGTTGTGTAATCTGATAATCCAAAAGCATATCATGCATAATCATTCATCTAGGAATGTTAGATTAAAGGTCTAAGTAAAAGCAATTAACAAGAAAGGCATTTAAAAAAGCAAAGTTTTTGGATAAATGATGTTTTCCTGAAATAATCTATTACAACATTAATGGCATCGATTATTTTGTTCTTCATGCCTTCTGGAAAACAAATCAAGAACATTGTAATCGATTACATATCGGATTAATTGATTACATAGGCTAAAATGAAAATCTTACTGACTGTCTTAATCGATTACATAAGATCGTAATCGATTACATCTATGCCTATGGATTACATGTTCTGCTGATTTAATCGATTACATAGTACATATGAAAATATGGGATTGTCTGTCTTAATCGATTACCAAATTTTGTAATCGATTACTCAATGCATTTTGAAAAACATGATTGTCTGTCTTGATCGATTACTTCACGGAATAATCGATTACATTGTTCATAGCTAAAACCCAGAACATTTCAGGAGCATTTTAATCGATTACATATGCTAAATAATCGATTACAGGAGCATGTTTAATCAATTATTTTCAGTTGGAAAGCTGTTATAAATAGAACCTCTTGCTCTGTTTTTTAATAATTTTGAGAATTTCAAAATCTGAGCAATCACAAACACTCCTAAGCTTTCTTTAGTGACTTTCTGGATTTCTAAAAGTGTTTTGGCTTCACAAATTCGTATGGGTTTATGTTCTTAAAGAAGTGAAGCATCATTAATGTTCAAAGCATAAGGAAAGGCATGCATTGAGTTTGTAATCTTTCTTTCAACATGTTGAATCATTCACATGCATATGTTATCTGGATTATCAGGTGAAATCTTTCCTTGTTCTTTGAAGGTGTAAATCTTTTAATTGATTTCTGTAAAGATTAGCTTATTGTAAATTGGGTTCTTACTTGAAGATTAGAGATAGTGTTTCTCTAAGGGTTGCTGAGTAGTGTTCTTAGTTTTGGGTTAGTCTTTAAGAGTCTAATAGTGTTTTAGACTTCTGAAATTTATCTAGGGTTGATAAAGAGAGAGGCTTGTAATATCTTGTAAGAATATTATTTGCAATAGTGGAACTCTACTCTAGTGTTGAGTGGAAGAACTGAATATAGCTTCATAGTGTTTGAAGTGAACCAGTATAAAATTTGTGGCTAATCTTTATTCCTTTCTCTTCATCTCTAAATTGCTTTGGTTGTGAATCAAGTTACATTGCAAAGAAAGTTTTAAATTGCTTATTGATTTCTTGACAATGGAATTTGATTGAATACAAGATTCTTGGTTTCAAAAAAATATTTTTAAAGTGATAAAGATCCTGTGGAAACTATGAATTGAAAATTTTAATTTACCAAGGTTCAACCAATACACCCCCCCTCTTGGTTGTTTTGAAGTGTTCCTATCATTTTCAGGATCTTTAACCAAACACTTCTGAACCAACTAACATGTTGTTATTATTATTATGATAGGGTGGTCAATTTAAACCAAACAAATTTGACCTTAATTTGCATAGGGGGGCATGGCAAAATATATATATATATATATATATATATTGTGAATGTTTTTTTTTTGTTAATAATAATTATGAATCTAGTAACATAAGGTTTCGACTTTGTGTAACATTCTTATCGTTCTCTTTTGTAGACATGCATAATTTTCCATTTTGAGATGTATATTACTAAAATTATCATATATGAAGATAATTTTGTTTTTTACTCAACTCTAGGTCAATTTTATATGCTGAAATTTCTAGCCCTGGTAATTTAATATTTGATTCTTTTCTCCCTGTGTGATCTCAAGCCCAATCAGATGCTGATTCGGATTAGGAACTACATAAGCTCAAGCTTACATAGACAATTGTTGTAAAACATCATGCCTTATTTTGGCATTTAGGAAATTGTATTAAAGTAATTCAACTGTAGTGTTCAGGGTATGACAACTAACAACTATGAACAATAATAGTATGAATATGTAGACATGTAAATTATGAACCTTGTCTTGGAAGTGTTGTAAAATCTTGTCACAATTATTGTCACTGAACATTTCATATGACTTAGATCCAAAGTAGATATATATTTTAAGAACATACACAACCTTGCTTTTCTAAAATGTTTCTCGTCATCAAAACTTGTATGTTGCTTCTCTCCTTAAATAGATTCCACACATTAGATCCCTTTTCTACTATATCCAGTGCAACAGATTCCTAGAAAAAAAAAATCAAAATAGTAAAAACTTGTTAGTAAAAACAATCTCTAACTTAAAATTTTTTAATGAAAAAAAAAAAGACATAGGATAGAGAGAAAAAAAATTGAGGGAGGGGATAATTCACTAATTCACTATTTAGAATTCACATTCATCAATGTTTCAGAAGGAACAACATTGATGTTGTATGATGTAGCACCAAACAGCCCCAAAGTAAAAAAAAAAAAAATAAACTTTGGAACCCTCTCCTTTATTCCAACATACAAAAAACCTCTTGTTGTTTTCTTTTCTTTTCATTTCATAGTTCTCAATATACCGAACTTATACGTTATAAGTTCTGACATATCTGGCAGATCAGACCCATCTTCTTTTAGGTCTTGGGTACATATACATATATAAGGACTTTATATACTATAAGTTCTCTTGAGGCTTGTCCTGCTCTTTCACTTTAGCATTTAAGGAGTCACGTATCTTCCTTATATTTCATTTACATTAATTAGACCTACACAAAATGTTAAAAGATGTTGAAGTAAGCTAAATAAGTGTATATTAATTTGTTGACTAGAGAAGGGTCATTGTAATAGCTAATATTATTTATCGTACGTAATAATTAACTTGCTTCCTCGTTATTGCAAATCACTAGGTCTTTTAGAAAAAAAGGATGATCCTTATGATTAGATGTTGGACGTGATTGTGAGGGAGGGTGCATATTATGTTTCTAACATTGAAAATTACATTAGTAATTTGATAAGCCTACTTTTACCTAGGTGTAAGAGGATAATCATTGCGCTTAAACGAATCTCTTTAATTTTGCACCACTTAAATGAGATATATATAGTGTTTCGTCATATAATCGTGTGTGAGGCTTCATATGTTTGTAATTATATATGTTGGTTTCCTAATCATTTTGATTATGCCCATTAATTTATTTGATATGTGTGCATGCATTAATTAATTTACTTATACTAAAGTCACGATTTAATTTCATATGTGTGTATGCAAAATCGTTTATTCTTGGTTTTGCAAAGTACACAATAGGTCTTCGAGGCATAGTAATGCTTATGACTATATGTAGCATTTTGGTTATTTTTAATTAATGTTGTACTAATTAATGGTTGGTTTTGGTCTTAGGTACAAGTTTTTGAGTCAGATAGCAAGTTAAGGCTTCTTTTATCTTCTTCTTTCTTGACTTAACACAAACTCGTATATAGCATTGCCATCACCGCAGTCGTTGCTCTTGTTATTGACCACCCCTTGAGATATGTGCTGTCTTTGTCACAATTTCTTTTTATTACATGTTTGTTCATATATGATTATTGTTTTATAATACAATGTAGTGCATTGTGAGTGAACCTTAGTTTCCTGTTTAAGGTTCAATACAATGATTAATATGGATAGTTTGGATTAATCATTGTATTGAATCTTGAATTGTCCATTTGGACAGCTTGGGAAGACTCATATTTTATACATAATTCATACTTATAGGTTGCATATTTTTCGTTATATTTGATGAAATTTCAGTTTAGTGCATATTCCATTTTTCTCCTGGTGCATACTTGGTCGTGGTGAATTGATGTCATCGCTTTCATGTCCTATACTTGGAGATTAATGCGAAATGCTGCCAAAATTTCATTAAATTTAACAAAACATACTTAACTTGTACGTATGAATGAAGTGTAAAATATGTCTTCTTGAATAGGATAGTGCCACACCTTTTTATGAAAAAAAGTGAGATTTTCATGTATAGAAGTTTGACCTTATGACAATGTTGAGCCAGAGGGCAAACATGGATCGAAGTTGGATGAAAGCATCACACATTAGTGACGAGTATGAGAATGGGATTGAACAATTCTTGGAATTTACTGAACATAATGCACCATCTTTGGGAGGAAAATTTTCTTGTCCATGTGTTAAATGTGGGAATAGGAGACGCCAGTCAATGAATGACATAAGATCACATGTTATATGTGAAGGGATCATTCGAAATTATACAAAATGGATATAGCATGGTGAATTGCTAGACATGTCAATAGTATCTCACACTGAGCCTGTTGAGGTGGACTTTGGAGATCGTATAGAAGACATGATACACGATCTTGGACAACAGGGTTTTCGGCAAGCACATGCACCTTTTTATGACCAAATACAAAGTATTCAAAGAAGCCATTGTATGCAGGGTGCACAACCTTTATACGGATGTCAGCGGTGTTAGCTCTGGTAACCTTGAAGGCAAGATTTGGGTGGAGTGACAAAAACTTCAATGAATTGCTTGTATTATTGAAGAAGATGCTTCCAGCACATAATGCGTTGTTGAAAAATCACTACGAGGTGAATAAGGTATTATGTCCTATGGCTATGGACTACCAAAAAATTCATTCATGCCCTAATGATTGCATATTGTACAAAAATCAGTTTGCCGAAATGTGCAAATGCCCACATGTAGGATATCATGGTACAAAGTGAAGGATGGCGATTGTAGCGATGATGCAACCACAAACAATGGTCGTCCAACAAAGGTGTGTTGGTATCTTCCAATAATTCCAAGGTTTAAGCGATTGTTTGCTAATGGAAAAGATGCAAAAAATCTTACATGGCATGCAAATGGCAGAAAAACTGTTGGATTGTTGTGCCATTTGGTTGATTCTCCCCAATGGAAGACAATTGATAATTTGTATCCAAATTTTGGGGAGGAGCCAAGAAACCTAAGGCTTGGTCTTTCTTCAGATGGAATGAATCTTTTTGGTAACTTAAGCATGAACCACAATTCATCGCATGTTTTGCTTATGATTTACAACCTCCCTCCTTGGTTGTGCATGAAGCAAAAATAGATTATGTTGTGTATCATTATAGCGGGTCCAAGATAGCCACAAAATGATATTGATGTGTATATGACTCCGTTGATTGAAGACTTGAAAAAATTGTGGATAGGCGACATTGATGTATTTGATAGGAATCTGCAGCAGACCTTCAGGTTGTGCGCAATGGTATTTTGTACCATTAATTACTTTCTAGCGTATGGGAATTTTAGTGGATATAGTGTCAAAGGACATCACGCATGTCTTATTTGTGAGAAAAATACAAGCTTCATCCAACTGAAACATAGAAAGAAGATAATATATGCTAGGCATCGAAGATTTCTCAAACCTTATCAGTCGTATCGTCAATTGAAAAAAGCTTTTAATGGAAGCCAGGAGAATCAAAGTGCACCGAAACCCTTAGCTATAAATGAAGTTTATGATCGGGTGAAGGACATGGTGACTATCTTTGGGAAGACCGAAAAGAAGGATGCATATGAGAAGAACATATGGAAGAAAAGGTCAATATTCTTTGATCTTCCATACTGGTCTGATCTAGATGTTAGACATTGTATAGATGTCATGCATCTCGAGAAAAATGTTTGCGATAGTTTAATTGACACCCTTCTTAAAATTAAAGGCAAGACAAAGGATGGTTTGAAGTGTCGCCAAGACTTGGTTGACAGGGTATATGTTAGCAGTTGCATCCGATGTCACAAGGTCAACGAGTGTATTTGCCCCTAGCATGTTATACAATGTCAACAAAAGAGAAGAAAAGTTTTTGTCAGTGTTTGCGGAGTGTGAAAATTCCACAAGGATACTCTTCAAATATTAAGAGCGTTGTTTTGGTCAAAGACGTCAAATTGGTTGGTTGAAGTCTCATGATTGCGATGTCTTAATGCAACAACTCTTTCCTGTAGCCATTCGAGGTATCTTGGCTAACAAAGTCAAGGTTGCCATAACTCGTTTGTGCATTTTCTTTAATGTTATATGTAGCAAAGTCATTGACCCTTGACAGTTGGATGATTTGGAGAATGAGGCTGCCATTGTCCTTTGTCAATTGGAGATGTTTTTTTCTCCTTCATTTTTTGACATAATGGTTCACTTAATTGTTCATCTAATAAAGGAAATCAAGTTGTGTGGTCCTTTTTTTTACGATGGATATATCATGTTGAGTGGTACATAAAGGTGTTAAAAGGTTATAACAAGAATCAATACCGACCAGAAGTTTCCATTGTTGAAAGGTACGTTGCTAAAGAATCTATTGAGTTCTGTTCCAAATACATTGAAACAGTTAAACCTGTTGGGGTTCCTGATACTCGTCATGACCGGACACAGGGAGGTAATAGTACACGAGGATACAATGTTGCAACTATAAGTTGACAGGAGGTTTCATAAGTGCATTTGTATATTTTGAAAAACAAGCAACAGGTTCTCCCATACATAGAAAGTCATAAACAATATCTGACAAAGTGTCACCAAAAAATGAACATCATGAAGGTGTTGCAAGAGCATAATAGAACTTTCATAAACTAGTTTAAATAAAAAAAACTTTGGTGATGACAGTGTTTCCAACACATTAAGACTCTTAGTTGTTGGGCCAAATCTCAATGTTCCCACTTGGAAGGGATATGATATCAACAACTATTCCTTCTACACAAAGTCACAAGTTGATAAAAGTAGTGTGCAAAACAGTGGGGGTGAGTCTTGAGGCTCATTCTGAACACTTTTGTAGTGCATCAGATAACAACCTTATTCGAGCTTCGATGCCTTACTTTGGCATTATTGAAGAAATTTGGGAGCTTGATCATAGTCAATTCAGAGTGCCTATTTTTAAGTGTACGTGGATTAATGGAAATATCGGTGTCCATCAAGATCAATTAGGATTTACTTTAGTAGATTTTCAAAAGGTGGGTTACAAGGATGAGCCTTTCATCTTGGCAGAACAAGCCAGACAGGTGTTTTATGTCAAAGATCCATCTGACTCAAGATTTTATGTGGTTCTACAAGGAAGAACAACTGGTATCAGTCACCAAAATGATGAACCTACACTTGATGTTTGTGAGATGCCTGGTTTATCCACACAAATGCCTTCTATAATAAAAAAAAATCATTGGATGATGAATATGCAATTCGTAATGATCACGATAAAGGTTTATGGGAGAACATTCATAGATAATTGCGTAATATCAAAGAAATGTATTCAACATTTAATAGGAAATGCAATAAATTTTTTAACGTCGATTTTACAATTTATTACCCTTTTTTGTCTTTTTAGTTGATGTAATTTAATGAATTTGTTTTATTTGCACAAAGTCATGGCAACACCCCCAAGGACCCCTCTGCATTCAGATGATCCTTCAAAGTCTACGTCTAGGAGGAGTAGACAATCCACACGGCTGATAAGCTTAACTGTAAGAAACTTGGATCAGGATAGGCAAACGATATAGTCAATCCTAAGAGTGGGAGAGGATTAGGCCTGAAAACGATAGGAACACTTCAAAACAACCAAGATGGGGGGTGAATTGGTTGAACCTTGGTAAATTAAAATTTTCAAATCAAAGTTTCCACAGGATCTTTATCACTTTAAAAATATTTTTTGAAACCAAGAATCTTGTATTCAATCAAATTCCTCTATCAAGAAATCAATAAGCAATTTAAAACTTTCTGTGCAATGTAACTTGATTCACAACCAAAGCAATTTAGAGATGAAGAGAAATGAATAAAGATCAGCCACAAATTTTATACTGGTTCACTTCAAACACTATGAAGCTACATCCAGTTCTTCCACTCAACACTAGAGTAGAGTTCCACTATTGCAAATAATATTCTTACAAGATGTTACAAGCCTCTCTTTATCAACCCTAGATAAAGTTCAGAAGTCTAAAACACTATTAGAACCTTAGAGACCAACCCAAAAACTGAGAACACTACTCAGCAACCCTTAGAGAAACACTATCTCTAATCTTCATGTAAGAACCCAATTTACAATAAGCTAATCTTTACAAAATTCAATTAAAAGATTTACACTTTCAAAGAATAAGGAAAGATTTCACCTGATAATCCAGAAAACATATACATGTGAATGATTCAACAGGTTGAAAGAAAGATTACAGACTCAATGATTCAACATGTTAATGATGCTTCACTTCTTTAAGATCAAAAACCCATACGAATTTGTGAAGCCAAAATGCTTTTAGAAACCCAGAAATACACTCAAGAAAGCTTAGTAGTGTTTGTGATTGCTCAGATTTCGAAATTCTCAAAAAAAAATTAAACACAGAGCAAGAGGTTCTATTTATAACAGCTTTCTAACTGAAAATAATCGATTAAACACGCTCCTGTAATCGATTATTGGGCATATGTAATCGATTAAATCAAGAATGTAATCAATTAAAGTGCTCCTGATATGTTCTAGATTCGAGCTATGAACAATGTAATCGATTATTCCGTGAAGTAATCGATTAAGACAGACAGTCATGTTTCTCCAAATGCACTGAGTTGATTACGAAATTTGGTAATCGATTAAGACAGACAATCCTATATTCTCATATGTACTAAGTAATCGATTAAAACTATATGTAATTGATTGAATCAGCAGAACATGTAATCCATAGGCATAGATGTAATTGATTACGAACTCATGTAATCGATTAAGACAGTCAGTAAGATTTTCATTTTAGCCTATGTAATCGATTAATTCGATATGTAATCGATTACAATATTCTTGATTTATTTTCCAGAAGGCACGAAGAACAAAATAATCGATGCCATCAATGCTGTAATCGATTATTACAGGAAAACATCATTTTTCCAAAAACTTTGCTTTTTAAATGCCTTACTTGTTAATTGCTTTTACTTTAGACCTTCAATCTAACAATCCTAGATGAATGATTATGCATGATATGCTCTTGGATTATCAGATTACACAACTTCCCTTTTTACATGAATCAAATTGATCTTCATAGCTGCTTTGACATTTTTTCAATGAGGCATGTTGAAAGCACAAAACACCAAAGCTTGATCCTTGTCCATTTATGCATAGCTCCTCTTGAATCAACAAGGCCCACATAAAGAGAAGCTCCACAGCTATCTGGGGGTTGTAGCTCAAGAAAAGAATTCCTATTTTCCATTGCAATTGGAAAGATGTTCTGGAGTCTCTAAATAACCTATTATGGGAAGACATTTTGGTATGCAAAATAACTATTATTGTTTTGTATTTTCTTTACTTTAAGTTGAAAATGTCTTAATTCCTTCACTGTTACATAACATATTCTGATGTAGGGAAAACTTGATATTCCAGAAGCATCGAATGCCAAGAAGAAGGTGATGTCATTGGTGGCCACTAGATGGAGGCAATTTTAAGTTTTCCTTAACCACTAAATACGTATATGTTGACTGTGACGACCAAGATAAACATGATCCCTCTATTAAGTGTGGTCTGGATCCATAAACTTGGTAGGAGTTTATTGCAAGCAAAAAAAACCCTTAATTGGCAGGTTAGATGTGTATGTCTTTTTATTTAAATTTGATTAGAAATATGTAACTTCATTTAATTAATTTCATGAAAATGTTTGTTATTTATGATAGGGAATCAGAAAAAAGCTCGGGAAATTAAAAAAACAATGACTCCCCCCACGTACTATCTCTTGGGGTTATGATTTGCTTGAAAAGAAGCTAATGGAGGAAAAATAAAGAGACACCAGGATGTAATGAATACTGATGATTCAGCAATGGTCGTCAACCCTCCATCTTCAATTCTCAGACATGTGAAGTAGAAGATGGCCCGCACAAAGCAATATGGGCAGATGACATCTATGGTAACACAAGAAATATCTGACAAAATTGTGAGTTTATGTTCATTTTGTTAAACAATTTTTTTGATATAATAACAACGACCTCATTTGATGTTTGTCCATGTTGTGCTTGTTGCAGAACTCGTTACACGAACAAACCACACAACGCAGCTTTGTTCCCCATGGTCGTCATGACATCCTCAATGGTGCCATTGGACAACCTGAGCACCCTGGCTGTGTTCGTGTAGCAGGGTCTGGTCTCATAAACAATCAATACTTCGGACACGCATCGCGCATCTCTAATAGTTCCTCTGCATTAATCAGCCCACTGTAGTTGGCTAAGATAATCGGAAACCCTAAGGAAGAGTGAAGGAGAGAAGTAGAAGAGGAAAACAAACGTGAGTTTGGAGATAATGAAACAAGAGTTGAAGGATGCCATCAAAATTGAGTTATCCCAAATGGCATCACAACAGTCCACCCCAGTTGAGGCAGATATACAACAAAGGGGAGTTGTGCTGAAACTGCAGCCAATCCATCAGGGGAAGAGCATGCTACTCTTGTGGTGCCTACTATGGGATTGTATGTTCAATGTTATGATTCTACACGGCTGGTTAAAGGCTTGGGAAAAGTTTACGACAGGGCCTCCACCATACATAATGTGGCTTATGCAAATGACGTGGTCAGGCTGAGTGTTGAAAAAGTGTTTGACGGTGACGCTGAAGTCCCTTTTCCAACGTCAGAGATAAAGTATATCAGACATACACTTGACACATTTGTTGCATGGCCGACACATCTTGTCAAACCTGTATCACAACAAGTATTTATTTATGTTTCACAGTATTAACATAATTTTGGTTTGTTAAAAAATATTTATTAAGACTACCTGATTTTTTTAACAAATAGGATTCAAAGATTTGTCCAACTAAACTTGTTGAACATGTTGAAAGGCCGAATATCGTTGGTGGAGTTGATCCCTTGGTTGACTTGATTAAGAACCTGTATGTGGTTTACCAAAAGCCACTTCAGTTGTTGTGGGATGGGACTAAATTTGGGATTCCGAGTGCAAAAGCATCCTTCTACATAACATATTCTGATGTAAATGAAATAATATCTGGTGACAAATGTTTGAACATATCTATACTACATTTGTGGATGATGAAAACAATAGGAATACTCACAATAACCAAGAGGGGGTGAATTGATTTAAACTTGGTCTTTTAAAAATTATTTATAAAATCAGAGTTAAAGGATCTTAATCACTTTTAAACCAAAAATGCTTTTAATCAATCAAATTGCTCAGCCCAAGAAATCAATAGCTCAAAATAGAACTTGTTGAGTAATGATAAAACCACCAAGTACAAATGAACAAGATTACTTGAAGAGATAGAGATAAAAAAATCAACACAAGCAATTTATACTAGTTCACTTCTCAAGAGAAGCTACATCCAATTTCTTCTAATCAACACTAGATTAGAGTTCTACTATAATTTTGTTCTTACAAGCTTTACAACAATCTCTCTTTATCAACTCTAGATAAAGAATAGAAATCTAAAACCCTATTAAACACCTAAAGATCAAGAACAAGAGAACACTACTCTGTTCTTCCCTAAAGAACACTACTCTAGAACAAGCTTCAAATAACCCTTTACAATAGATCCAAATAATAGAAATTATAAAAATGAAATTACACTCAAAGAATAAAGAGAGAAAAAGCCTGATGATCCAATGAATATGAATGCATATAAGTTACTGATAAGTGCCCTAAATAAGTTAAAATCATGTTTTAAATAAAGGCACTTATCCTTTGATTTCATAAGTTTTTATCATAAATTTACCCTAAACCTAGTTAAAATAGCTCCTATTGCTTGTATGTCATTTCGTCATATTTCGGAAGATTAATCCAATCATGTTTTGTATTTTGATAGATTCCGTGGATTTTCGAGGCTT
>PYAF01000962.1:532324-558578 GCA_007407185.1 Glycine tomentella | reverse complement strand
TTTGATATTTTACATGCCCAATCAATTTGATGGCATATGTAATTGTGTTTAAGCTTGGTTCATTAGATAAAGCTTTATAATCCTCATTAGCTATTGATAATTCATGCATTCATACATTCATTTGATAGGAATTAATCATGTGGTAATAAGCAAACTTATAGAATTTCATAAAGACAATTAGGAATTGTATAAAACATTTCTTCACTGCTTTAATTGATTGTTTAGGTGAAATAATCTATTACAAGCGTGTGAATGTTTTCTGGAAAATACCTGATGAATATTTTAATCGATTACCACTGGCTCGTAATCGATTAAATTAACTTTACATAGAATTGGGAACTTCCTGTGATAATTGATTATCTTGGGAAATAATCAATTACATAAGCTTCTGCATAATTTTACACAGCATGTTCATCTGGTTTAATCATTTACCAGATTTTAGTAATCGATTAAATATGCATTGTTAAGTTTTAGGCATGGTCTGTGTTAATCGATTAAATGGGTACTTAATCGATTACATGTGTGCATTGTAAAACTTAGTTTTTCTGGCTTAATCGATTATAAGGTGATTTAATCGATTATTCTGTTCGTAACAAATTTCTAGATTTCTGATGAACAATTTAATCGATTATATGGATAAAATAATCGATTACAATATTTAAAATAATTGATTACATTGACGAATTAATCAATTACAATTAGTTAAAACAGTTTTTTAATAAATAGAAAAGCTGAGTCTAAGTGAGACTAAGTAAGAAAGAAATAGATACTCGTGCAAACTTTGTGATATACATATTCTAAAGTTCTCAAGTGTACCCAAGGCTGAAATTAGTGAGATAATTAAATGTGTTGAGTGTCAGTGAGATTTACTTGAGTTTTTAGTCTTGATACTCAAGGATTGAAGACTTATTCACGCTAGAGCTTAAAGAAAGTAATCAAGAAAGAGTAATAGTCATCTTTTGCATATAATCTCAGCTATATTGAATCATTCATATCATTATAACTGCTGAGGATTATAAGGTGATATCTTTCTTGTACCTAAAGCTTGTGTTTAGTTGATATTTGTTGTATAATTGTGTTGTATTTCCATATAACATTTGGATTCTTTAATGTTTTTTCTAGAAAGGGTTTCTAGAGGGAAGAACAGAGAGGAGATCTCTGGTTCTTGATCTTTTGAAAAGTCTATAGGGAGTAGATTTTGAATTTTACCTAGGGAGGGTAAGAGAGATCACTTTGTAAGCTTGTAAAGAATAGATATTTGTTATAGTGGAACTCTAACCAAGATTTGGTTGGAAGAAAACTGAATGTAGCCTCCGAGGTTGAGAGGTGAACCAGTATAAATCTTGTGTGCATTAGATTTCACTTTATATTTCATTAAATTCTTGAAGTATAGAATTTGTTCATCATATAAACTTGGTTAATGCACAAGAGTAATTTGATTGATGAAGTAAATTGATTTCTAATTGATTTTAAATTAATACGATCCTTTTGAAGTTTTCCACTGTTATAAATTTTGAAAGGAAATTTTAAAACTCTGAGGTAAAATCAATTCACCCCCCTTCTTGGTTTATTTGCATAAGTTTTCATTGTATTTTCACTACCTTTATAAAGCTTTCTTAAAAGATCAATCAAATCAAAATTCTTAGATAGAAGTAACATGTATTGTTCTCCTTGACTTCTTTTGTAATCATCAAAATTCTTTTGCAACATATTGTATTTGTCAACATTAGATGAAGAAGAAGCACATACACATCCATTTATTTTGTAACTTGAAACATGTTTTTCATTTTCTTCTTTCAAGTAATAAATTTTAACTTGCAATTCTGTAATTTTTGCAACATGCCATCTAAGATTTCCTTTTAACTTATTATTGGATATTGTAAGTTTCTTGGCTTCTTCATGCATTTCATGAAAGACATCAATAACTTGATCATATTTAGAACTTACCTTAGTTCCAGCACATGAGAGATCATCATCTTCATTAATTGTGAAAGTGAAACACACATTTGCTTCTTCATCTTTAGTTGATGATTCAGAAGTTGTTGACTCATTATCTTCCCAAGCTATGTAGGCTCTCTTAGGCTTTCCTTCTTTCTTTATCTTGTTGTCACCTTGTTGCTTCTTCAAAAAGATAAAGCATTCAGATTTAATGTGGCCAGGCTTACCACATTCAAAGCAAGTGAAGTTGTTGTCACTCCTTTTGTTGTTGTTGTTGTTGTTGTTCTTTGTGAATTTTCTGTTCTTGTTTCTCCTCAAGAACTTGCTGAACTTTTTGACAATCAAGTTCATGTTGTCCTCTTCATCTTCTTCACTTGAGTCTTCCACTTTTCCAACCTTTGAGGATGCAACTTTTAAGGCTATGCTTTTATGTTTCTTTTCTGCATCTTCAGCATTGGTTAGTTGTGACATTTCAAGTTCATACTCAAGAAGCTTACCAAATAGTGCAGCCATGGACATTTTGGATAGATCTTTCAATTCTTTGATTGTTGTCACCTTTGGTTGCCATGGTCTTGTGAGACATTTCAAGATTTTGATATTCAGTTCTTCAGCATCAAAAATCTTTCCAAGACCAAGAAGATGATTCACTATGTGAGTGAATCTTGTTTGAAGTTGAGATATGTTTTCTGTGGGATTCATCTTGAACATTTCATACTCATGTATTAAGGCATGCTTCCTTGATCTTCTCACTTCATCTGTACCTTCATGAGTGATTTCCAACATTTCCCACATCTCCTTTGCACTTTTGCACCTAATAGTTCTAAAGAATTCATTAGAGGAAAGTGCAGAAGTAATCATATTCTTAACTTTAAAATCATATCGAACCACTCTCTTTTCAACATCTGTCATTTCATCCCATTTTTTGGGAATCATATCATTACTAACAATTTTTATAGGAACAACAGGACCTTTTTCTATTGCATTCCAAGCTCCTAGGTCATTTGATTGAATAAAGATTTTCATTCTATTTTTCCAAAAACTAAAATGATCTCCTTCAAACATCGGAGGACGATTGAGGGAGACACCCTCCTTTTGAAGGTGTTTGTGTGGTATTCATTTTATTTTTAAAGAAAGATAGTGATCTTGAATAGCACTCAAGAACCTGCTCTTGATACCAATTAAAAATAATATGAATACCCACAATAACTAAGAGAGGGGTGAATTAGTTTAAACTTGGCCTTTTAAAAATTATTTATAAAATCAGAGTTAAAGGATCTTAATCACTTTTAAACCAAAAATGCTTTTAATCAATAAAATTGCTCAGCTCAAGAAATCAATAGCTCAAAACAGAACTTGTTGAGTAATGATAAAACCACCAAGAACAAATGAACAAGATTACTTGAAGAGATAGGGATAAGAAAATCAACACAAGCAATTTATACTGGTTCACTTCTCAAGAGAAGCTACATCCATTTTCTTCTAATCAACACTAGATTAGAGTTCTACTATTATAAAATTTTGTTCTTACAAGCTTTACAACAATCTCTCTTTATCAACTCTAGATAAAGAATAGAAATCTAAAACCCTATTAGACTCCTAAAGATCAAGAACAAGAGAACACTACTCTGTTCTTCCCTAAAGAACACTACTCTAGAACAAGCTTCAAAGAACCCTTTACAATAGCTCCAAATAGCAAAAATTATAAAAACAAAATTACACTCAAAGAATAAGGAGAGAAACAACCTGATGATCCAATGAATATGAATGCATATGAGTTACCAATCAAGGTTGAATGCAGAAACAAATTTTCAGAACATGCTCTCCTTTACTCTTTAGAAATATCTTGCCCAAGAAATCATTCAATACCCATGAAGATTAAAGAGTTGGACAAGAAGTAAGTAAACCCAGAAAAACACTTTAGAACTTTGTGAAGGCTTGTGTGTATTCAAAAATTTCGAAGTATTCAAGTTAAGTTTCAAGCCAAGCCTTCTTTCTATTTATAACAAAGTTTTGTACCAACCTATAATCGATTAAAACGACTCATGTAATCGATAAAATTACCACTTAATCGATTAAAGTGTTCAAGGCTGAATTCTGGGTTTCACCACAAACAAGATAATCGATTAAACCGAGCTGTAATCGATTAACGCAATGAAGTTTTATAACAGAAGCCTCTTGTGTAATCGATTACAATCTTTGGTAATCAATTAAGGCAGTGAAGCAAGCTTTTTCAAAATAGCCTATATAATCAATTGCAAATTATGGTAGTCGATTAAATTAGTGAAAACATGATTTTCAAGATAGCTTGTGTAATTGATTACAATAAATGGTAATCGATTAAAGAAGCAATGTCTTACTTTTGAATTATACTATGTAATCGATTACTAGAAATGCGTAATCGGTTAATATGTACATTAAATCTTTTCCAGTTATAAACACAAGCCAAATAATCGATTAATTCGTGATGTAATCGATTAAACTGTTCATCAAAGTTTTTCCAGTTTTGAACATGAACTAAATAATCGATTAATCTTATGGGTAATCGATTAAAACAGTGAAATTACATTTTTCCAAAAACTTTACCCATTTAGATCTTTTTCGAAATAGCTTTGATCCTTTGATAAGAACATTTAAGCATGTAAATGATTATATGCATGCAAATGCAAGGATCAACAGATTTGCTTCTCATACACTTGGATTTGGATTTCAATCTCCGAGGCATGTAAAAAGCTCAAAACAATCTTCTAAGTCATAGGCTTCATTCTTCAAGTTGCTCCTCCTATATCCAACAGATGATGTAAGTAAATTCGCTTTGAAAGTCTCCTTTCATTAACTAATAATTAAAATTTCTTACGATATATATGATTAATAATTTTTATTTGAAATGTTAAAAATAGGTCTATGGATGATTGGAGTACAAGGTTGGGTCATGGTTCGGTGTATGGATTCCTTGAGCCTTAATCCATTCACAATGCAAAGGATAGACATGATGAATGTCAACAATACATTGAACATGGGTGAAGAAATCACAAAGAGAGGTCTACCTAGGAGCTTACTTGAATCAGTAAGTAAAATTTAATGTCTAAAAATTAATGTTTGCATAATAAGTAGCTAATTATTTTGCAATTCAGGGCCCATTGGCAGCTTGTCATTTTGTGTCCTAGGAACAATGATGTTGTTTGGTTTTGTTCGTTGCGTAAAAAGCCTGATATCACATCAAAGCCGCAATTAACAAGTTAGGTGTTGTATTATTACTCATTTAATCTAGTATGAACTTAGGTATGCAAATATCTAATAACTTAACCCACATTGAGATTTTTTTTAACCAGTGCAATAAAGACCAAATTGAAGACTACTTTGGATGGTAAGTCTAATCAACCTGCACCTAAATGGATTGAAGTAAAGGTTAGTCATTTAATCTTTATGCTATAGACTGGTAATATTTTTGAACTTTGTAATTATGAGATTAAAATATATTTCATGAATTTAGAGCCATGTTCAAAGCGGAGGCCATGAGTGTGGCTATTATGTAATGCATTGAATGTGGAACATACTAAGTGGGGTTTGAAGAATGAATTGAGCATGGTATATTTACTTTAACAATATTCAATTTTTAATTTTTTATCAATTTTTAATCATCTTACATGTACGTGGCTAATTTGTATATGAATTTTTTGTAGTGCTTTGGTGATGGAACACCGTTGGACATCGACAACATAACAACAATTTGCAAGAAATGGGCAACATATTTGCTACAAGTTTCAAACAATCAATTTAGACAGGATTAGATGATATAGGACGAAGCACTCTGATGTATTTCATGATTATTGTAAACATTATAAACAACTTTGTTTAATTATTGACAATTGTTTGAGCGTATATATATATATATATATATATATATATATGCATTATTACAATTTGTCTACACCAAAGCCCTTGGGCAATGCATTGTATCAGGTTGTGCGGCCGAGCTGGCCATAGAGAAGGGTGATTGTGTAGCTAAGTATTTTCTACAATCGCATCACCACATCTGTCGTCTCAGCTGGTGCTTTATTGGTAAGTGCTTGATATATGGGGAAGTACTGTGGTTTTAGCGCATTTTAGTGTTTGACATTGCAGCCTTCCCTTTCTCGTGACTGCAATGCATTTGCTAATCCAGAAATTTCTTATCAATTGTCATTTTCAATCTATTTACAAGTCAAAAGGCATTGGATCCTGTAGCTCATATTTTTAAGTACTGCCTTTTGTCGGTATCAAACATACTCATCACAAGTTGTCAACTTTTGGTAACTTGCATACTTTATGTGTGTATACATTGTTCATTATAAGTTGTTCATACTAATTAACTATTGGCTATCAATTAATACACATTTTTTGTATCATGTTTCTTATTCAAGGCCCTCAAATATGTTAGTTTCCCTGTTCAGAGTGGTTCAAAGTGTGCTAAAATGATAGCAGTTATGGTAACGCAAAATTTTATACTGTGGTCAATTATATAAATTTCTTTTATGTTGATATTTATCATTACTGGCTCATTGCAATATTCATTACATTCAGTGGGGTGATATGTACTCATATATTTATTCGTAGTGTATAATTCATGTGCTTAGCTATTGTTTCTTTTGTTGATAAGAACGGTAGTAAATACATTGTATTGTTCCTTGTGAAGTCGGCGACGTTCGATGCGAATTATCCTCTAGGGAGGGATGCCTGTGAGGCAGTTGAGGAGAATGTTATACAGGATTATAGGAGTAAGCTGAGGAGATACTGTCAGGTTGAGATGCAGAGACGGAGGTTGAATATGAATCTGCTCCTTACTGTCATAGTTGTGGCATGAAGGTAACCTTTTTTGTTTGTTCATTTTTGTTGTTGTGCAAAGTGTGGTACAATTAGTTTGCTTTTTTTAGTTGATTGCAGTGTGTGTTTGCTTTTTTAAGTTTTTTTGGTTGGATGGTCATTGTTTTGAAGTAAAAGTAGTTATGATATATCGTTTTTGTCACTTGTCATGTTTCTGCTTAAAAGATTAATTGGGAGTGTGAGCTGAGTTTTCTAAGGATGAGATAAGAGAATTTGCCTTGGTCATTGCTATACGGGATTTCCAAATTTTTTCTGTACTCATTTTTGGGGTGTTCTTTAATATGAAACTTTCAGGCAAGTCCCTGGCCTTAGTTTCCAATTTAATGTGTGCCTATTTTGGGGATGCATGTTTTTCCTTTCCTGTTTCTTCATGGTCACTGTGTTCTTACCTCTTGGCCTTGTTTTATTGTTGTGTTCTGTTCTAGCCAGAAGTTATGATCAAGTTGACTAAAGTTAAGTCAGATATGATTTTTAACTCTAGAAGTCGACTGCTCATGCATGACCAGTATCGTTTCAGCCATATATTTTATTGTTTCCTGGTTGTGCATCATTGCAGCCATCATTTTTTGGCCATGCAGCCTCTATAGTATTGCTTAAATTGCTTCTGTTGTTATCTCTTCATCTGTGATTTATTGCTTCTCTAGTATTGTTTAAGTATGCTTTTATCTTACAAGCTGCTAGCTTAGTAGGTTTGAGATGGATTCCTTGAGGTGTAATACTAGATAATTTATGGCACTTAGTATATGAAACGATTGGGATGTGAAAAATAAGATGGTTTTTTTATATTCCCCCTCTTGGGTTGCCCTCTTTATCCCCAGCCGTCTTTAGGGATTTGAGAAGAAATACAATGAAATTGGACTTAGGCCGTCAAATGCATTTCACGTTTCTAGTTCCTTCTTACCAAACATTTGTATGAAGCCAACTCTCTTTCGACTTTAGTTGCTCATTAATTTGACACATTGTAGATTATGTTTTACTTTCTAGTTTTTTTTTTTCTGTCACTGTTTCTTGTAAGGTCAAAAGCATGTTTTTATGTGGTATCTAAAGATGCTTGGTTGTTGATGGATAAGTTGATAGTTGACATTCATGTTTAAGTTCTGGTCTTTTTTTAATGGTAATTGGTTATGAGGAAAGATTCTATGGCCTAATATGGGAAGGGGGAGGATAGGCTTTAAGTTAATGGTAAAACATCTTTAATACAATTTGATATGGGATCAAACAGATCTCAAAAAGTACTTTATTATTATACTTTTGTTCTGTCCTTTTTTGCATTATATTATACTTGAAAGTTGAAACTTCCAACTCAAACTGATTTTATTAGGAGAGATGAAGATGGCTTTACGTTCTGGATCCAATCTTTGAACTGTGATCCATAGTCAATCTTTCAATAACAACCATCAGGGGAGCTGTTGTTATTGTTATGGCTACTGTTATCGGCAACTTGCTGCAAGGATGGGATAATGCCACAATTGCAGGCCATATTTATATTCGGTTAGCCAGTTAAGATAACATTCAACCAAGTCTAATTGGCTTTCTATGCTATGCATGAACTATTTTGTACAGAAAGAGTGAGTTTAATTTACAAAGTGAACCCACAATAGAAGGTGCAATTGTAGCCATGTAGTTTTTTGGAGCCATTGTCGTTATGACATGCTCTGGACCCTTATCAGACTTGGTAGGCCGGCGTCCTATGTTGATCATCTCCTTTATCCTTTATTTTGTTAGTTCTCTGGTCATGCTATGGTCTCCAAATGTATATATTCTCCTCTTTGCAAGGCTTTTAGATGGATTAGGCATTGCTTTGGCCGTCACCATGGTACCTCTTTACATATCCGAGACAACTCCACCTGAGATTAGGGGATTACTAAATACTCTTCCGCAATTCACTGGTTCTACTGGAATGTTCTTATACAACTGTACAATTTTTGCTATATCACTCACCAAGGCCTCCAAAAAAATTACTGATGTTGGGTGTTCTTTCAATTCCCTAGGTCATTTATTTTGCTAAAGGCCAAGAAGGTTGTGCAACGACTTCGCACCAGACAAGATTTGGCTGGATAGTTATGCATTTTTATTTGAAACCTTATCATCAGTTGTTGTTTACTTGCTTTTGATTTGGATGGTAATTATTCTTGGATATTTCAAATAGACTACCATTGACGAGTTTCTATTAATGAAGGAGTTTTCCAAGCACATGTGTTGGTTAAAATTGAAACAATTCCGGGAAAGGTGTTGTCTTATTGTGTATCTAATTTCATCGATGAAGCAGGATTTTACTGAAATATTACAGTCTTTTGGTATTTTGTTTATGCATTCTTATAATTATGTGAAATCTTATATTGGCCCTGCAAATAGGAAGTGAACACATGTTATTTAGTGATATATACATGACATTTTACTGAATAATAAAGTATTCAAAAGAGTTTAAATAATATATATGTATTCAAGTACTTGATAGAGCCTACAAGTACTTCAGCTTCCGTTTTCTAGTTCCATTTACTTAAAGGAAACAAAAATTCAACAAATGGGAAAGGATAATTATACTTTGTGACATTGGAAGCACACACACTATTAACAGGGTGCTTGTGTCGTAACAAAATTACTTATAGACTTAGACTTGAGAACTTTGTGGCATGACAACAGTTGTTCATTTCAAACAGATAAAAATTTATTGGACAGAGGTTTATATGATGTGATTTTGCTAAACATGTTCAAACAGATGCATATGCTTACACCAAACAAACATACAGAGGATCTAGAAATACAAAAGCTACTGAAATTGTAAGTTATCATTTCATATTCTATGCTTATCTAGGACCATACAGATTCATATTTACTTGGGAACACAATTCCTCTCATTTGTAATGTATATATAATAAAAAATTCCATCTAATCTAATCATGTGACACTGAAAGCAATGACAAGTGGAATTAGTATAACCATTCAAATGTTAGTGCAATTTACCAAAGAAGATGATTCATTGTTCGAGTTTTTTTTTGTAGTAAATATTAGATAACACAAGTTTTTTATTATATATACAGGTTCAAAAGGTAGAAGTGGAACTTCCAAATGGTCTTCGAGGTTGGTATTCATATTATTATTATTGGCTATCATTTGCTACTTGGATTGTAAGCACATGCAATGTCTTAACTACATAATTAATTTTCATAATCAATAAATTCATATAGTTTTTTCTGTAGTCAACGTAAATCAAATTTTCTGTAATTATATTTTCCTTGACTTAAAATGAAAAATCAATTATTCAAATGGCACAACATTCCTATCGATTGTTTCATTGATGATATTGTTCTTGTGAAAGTTGTATGATGAGGTTGATATTATTACTTTGTTAGTAATAGTATGGTTTTTTTCCTCAAAAAGTTGAGTGAAATAAATAAATGAAATGCAAGAGAGAAAAAAATATTAAGCCCCTTTTCTTAGATGATTCATTGAAGGAACCATCTTAGAAATTGCTTCTTTTAAGACGTTTTTTCCTTCAAAACCGTCTTAGAAGCATGTATCGTTGAATTTTTTTTTCTAAAAAGCCAACTTCTAAGACGATTTTGAATGAAAAACAGTCTTAGAATGTCCATTTTCTAAGACAATTTTTCCTTAGAACCGTCTTACAAACACCTTTTTTTAAACAAATAAAAAAATAACAATTTCTAAGATGGTTCCTAGAAAAAATCGTCTTAGAATGTCTACTTTCTAAGACGATTTTTTCAAGGAACCGTCTTGGAAACACCTTTTTTTTTAAATAAATAAGAATTTCTAAGATGGTTCCTAGAAAAAATCATCTTAGAAATTGTATTCTTCAAAGACGATTTTTCCTTTAGAACCATCTTAGAAACACCCCTTTATTTTATTTTATTTTTAAAAATAACAATTACTAAAACGGTTTCGGGACAAAACCGTCTTAGAATTGTACTATTCGAAGACGATTGTTACATGGAATAGTCTTAGAAACATCCTTTTTTCTTAAAAAAAATATATATGTAAATTTCTAAGACGATTCCTAGACAAAACCGTCTTAGAATTGTACTCTACGAAGACGGTTTGAAAACCATTGTTGAAAGTATTGACTTTCGATGACGACAAATTCAAAGACAATCGAATAACCATCGTTAAAAGGCCAATACAACCGTCGTAAAAGGTACTTTTTTTTTAGTAGTGAATACAGTTTTGGATAAAGACATAGAGGAAAGGAAAACATTAACTAAAGCTCATAGTCTCATGAAGACTTCATCGGACATGCCATTGGTTCATAAGATTAGTGTTAGAATTAACGGTAAATTTTGCAATGTCCCCTTGATTGAAGAAGTGCATCAAAAATAAATTTCTTATAAGTGTTGGGAAATCTACAGTTTGGGAGACTTCCTTGATGGCTAGTGATGTGGGGGTTGAGGTCATATCGTCAAGTTCTGAATGTTTGGATGAAAAGGAGCAAGTTTTGGAGGATGACCATAGCAAACAATATGACACACAAAGGGCAGAGGAAGGATTCTGGTGAAGGTTGTCACAGTCATACACGACTAAGTTTTTGTTGGGTACTAACCAAAAGTCTTAACTGATGAGAGATAGACAGAGGACTAACAGTATGGCTAAGGGATCTTTTGTCAGAAATAGAAGATGTTTTGGGGAAGAAATAATGTCTTTTTCGGTTGTGGGCAATGATGGAGTACGAAGAAATAACAATAACAATACGAAAATGAAACAGATCATATTAAAAATTCCATGCCTAAAAATAGATTTAGTATTTTTTTTTTTAGAGAAAGATGTTGATACTATATTCAAGAAATATGTGAAAAGATCAGTGATAAGTCATAGATTTGATTATTATAGTTGTTTTGATAAGATCAAATTTAGTCTTTTGCATAAAAATCAAAGAAAGTTATCATAAATGCAGACAATTCAAACTTTCATTTGAATTCAATCTCCCTCAACATTACAAAATTTCTCATATTTATATGCTAAGATTTCCTCACTAGGAATTAATTCGCACTAAAAACTAAATTTCACTTAAATTTATTTCCTATCATGAATAAAAATCCCACTAACTGATATAATGACTTAGGAAGTCTAAAAATCATAAAAACTCATCAAAACATATCATGAGTCATTTAAAATTATTACATGATAAATAAATACGAAAATTAATAGGAAAATTAGAAAATGGGTCTTAATTAGTTCTTTAGTCCAAAAATTATGTAACATATACAAATAAATTTTAGTCGAGAGTTGCATCTTAAATAGAAACTCTTGGGCTCATTGTGTTTTCCAAATTATTATTTTTAAGTTTGTTGAATTTATGTTTCATTTCTAGAAATGACACAATTCTTGGCTTGTGAACTTGCATCACTAAGCTTTGGAATGTCTTATTAATTATTTTCGATCTTACTTTAGACATTGAACCTTTCATCAATTGCAAAAGATACTTAAAGTAATTGGACCTTAACCCAAAGGGTTGACGTATTGATGTAAGATCTTGTTGTGTTCACATGAGTGAGAACGATTTATTTAACAAGAGAACCTATGTTTGATTCCCATCTTGTTTAAAATTTCCTTGGACCAACAATAACAATGCACCACGAGTAAAAATAATCTCTTATCCAATAAATTGAGAAACACATAGTCTCTGACCTAGAGAAAAAAGTTATTTTACCTTTATATATCAAATAACCAAATTGGAGAAAGTCAGGAAGTATATATCAATGGGTGGCATGAAACACGAGGGATGTGGAGCTAGCAGGCAATTCAACACTAGCGACAATAATGTTTTGGGTCGAGAGAAGCAAAAGAGGTGGTGGTCCCAGCAGCATTGCCTTACATGGGATGTGGAAAGCTGTGAGAAGATTAGCAATTTGCAAATTGAAGGGATCACTAGAGGTTCATTAAATGACTACTCTATTTTGAATATTTGTTCATCTTTATGTTATTTTCCTTCTTTGGGACAATCACAAAAAAAGAAAAGGAAGCATTTGGGGGCTGAATCTCTTCTTCTAAGAAACACCTTGTGAGATAGTGTCATCAAAGAACTATATGTTCTCATTTAACAGAGGCTGGAATGGAGTATTTAGAACTTAGATGGGTTATGGATAGATGAATTTATGCTTCAAGGTTCGACAGAGGTAACAAACTGGTGGTTGTGACCATGCAGGGAACAAGTAGAGGGGGAAATAAATCACCTGTCTTATCGGTTTTTGGTTATCGGGTCAATGCTTTTACTTTGTGCTTTTGGTTCTCACTGGTTTGTGGGGGCTTTTATGGCTAGATATAGCATAATGTTTTTTTTGGTAGTAAATTGGTTACTATTTTGTACATTCATTTATGAGCATAAATTTGTAGTAAAGTAACCAATTTAAAGGATGGGTTATGTGTGTGGTGCTTATCACAAACTTTGTGTTTACCTCTCGGTACCACTGGTATATATCATTTTTTATTTATACATTTTAACTTTGTTGATAAAAAAAATAATGTCGGCCCTTAATAGACCCAACAAAATATGATACAAACTCACTGATAAAAAAAAAAAGTTAGACTTATGAAGTATCACGTACCATGAACTATAGTGTTCTATATATAGTGAATTTCTCACAGTGTTAATTAATTAGAACAATAGTGATGTTAAAATTGAAATTTATCTATATGAATAAATTCACAAGAGAATTTATATTTGTTCTCAAATGTAGGTATTGTTGGTTTTAGGACATTCAAGTAGACCTATATAGCTTAATTACAATGGGGCCCAAGTTTTTACTCAACTTGGAAGAAATGATCAAGATTGATAATAGCACTATAAGAAAATAGATTTTTAACATCGGTTTTTTTAGGCTTTCAACACCGATTTTTAACCAATGTTGAAACCACTGATGTTAATACTATTAACGTTAACATCGGTTTTCAAAAATCGATGTTAACATAACTATACAACATCTATTTTTAAGAAAAATCGATGTCGCATAATAAGCTATAAATGAAAACAATAATGTCAATAGATAAAATCATTTGCTATAACCAATTCTAATTAAACTATTTATACAATTGTAAAATCACTTAAACACCTAGTGTTTGATTTTTAACTCTAAGATAAAATCTTGCCCACTGAATGTGAATTGCCTTTAATCTCTCTAGTTCCAATGGTCTTGGATCTGTAAAATACTGCATGATATAATAAAACATAACTTAATTAGTATAAATAAAAACAAGTGTAACAAATAAAATTAGTTTTGAAGTAAACAATTACCATTTCTCAATTATCCCTGAAACCTCCTAGTACTATCATTGACATCCAATGCATCACATAATAGCCGCATTCAATGTTTCCTCTTTGCTTATTACACTAAATTCAATAAGATACCCATCAAACACGACAACCCCCTTCGTCCCCAACTTTGTCGAGTCTTCAATCAAGGGACTAAGATAAACATCGATGTCATTTCCTGGCTGTCCTGGGCCCAATATCATTATACATAACATCATGTATTTTCGTTTCATGCACAACCAAGGAGGCAAGTTGTAAATGACTATCAAAACAGGCCACGAACTGTGCTGAGTGCTTAAACTGTCATAGGGATTCATTCTATCACTAGCAAGTCCAACCCTAAGATGTTTTTTACCTCTTGGCCGAAATCCGAAAACAAACGATTAATCTTTTTCCACTGGGAGGAATCAACCGGATGACTAAGCATTCCATTGCATTTTCTCCCATCTATATGCCATGTGAGGTCTTTTATGTCATCTCCATTAGCAAACAGACGCTTAAACCTTGGAATGATCGGAAGATACCACAACACCTTCACTAGGGGCCTTTCTTTGTGCTTTCGTCACTGCTACACTCGTCATCATCCTTCAGTTTGTACCATGATACCCCACACAGGAGGAATTTATGCATTTCTGCATACTCATGTCTGTACAGTATGTAATCATTAGGGCAAACATAAATTTTCTTATACTCTATACCCATCAGACACAGTATCTTCTTTGTCTGATAGTAACTTTTTGGCAACGTGTTTTCATCTAGAAGCTTATCCTAAACTACCTGAAGTAGTGAAGTGAAGCTTTTGTCACTCCACCCATATCTAGCCTTGACATTAAATAGACTTAACATCGTTGACAATAGCATCAAAGACTTCTTGCATCCCAAATACAACGGCTTCATTGAATCACTTTCCAATGTATCATACATTGGGGCATGTGCTTGCTCAAAAGACTCTTGTCCAAGATCATGAATCATATCCTCTAATTGATCTCCCATTTGTACATCAACTTGTTCAGTTTGGGACCCCCTCTACATCTCTGTCAATTTACCATGCCATATCCATGTCGTATAATTCTTCTTAATCCCATCACATAGAAGATGTTCTCGTATGTCGTTTAGTAGTTGTCGTTTCCCATTCAAATAGTTTATACAAGGACATAAGTATTTTCCATCCTCATCCGGTCGACTTTTTTTGAAGGCAAATTCTAAGAATTGTTCAATGCCTTCCTAATATGCAAGGCTCATGCGACTTGCATTCATCCAACTTTGATTCATCTAATTAATAACTCAGTGATACTCACCAAGTTATTTCATGCATGAAAACCTCATTTTTTTCATTAAAGGTGTGACCTATCCCATTTAGGAAATTTTTTTTTATAGTAGATTCATACGTAAAGGTTAAGTCTATTTTCTTAAATTTGACGAAATTTTGGCAGCATTTCGCATTGATCTCCAAGTACACAACATGAAAATGGTGACATGAATTCCATCATAATCAAGTATGCAACCGGAGAACAAAGTGAAATGTATAGCAAAATTTCTTCAAAATTTAAGAAAATAAAGCTAACCTAATTTATGAATCTACTATAAAAACAATGACTCTTTCCAAACTGTCCAAACGGACAATTCAATATTAATACAATGGTTAATCCAAACTGTCAAAAAGAATTATTGTATTGAATCTCAAACGGGAAACTAAGGTTCACTCATAATGAAAATTAATAGTATATATAAAAAAAATAGTCATTAATCACATAAAACAAGTTACAAAACCACTCATATACATGTAGAACCTAAAAAAAGTATGAAAGACATTCATACATATGATGATGGTCACTAACAATCTCTAACAATGAATGTTGTGATCACGATGCAAAAATGAAAAGGAAAAGTGCCTATAAATTACATTGAACATGTTATATTCAAACCTTCAAGATAAATAGATTTCATAAATTGAAAGTCCTATTTACAACCCCTAACCCTTACGTAATAATTTTTTTTCAAATTTAATTTAATTTATCTTTGAATTATTTTTCTCATTTTAATTAGTATTTCCAAATTTGAAAATAGTAATATTAGTAATATTCACCGTTAAAATTATTCTCATTTTAATTTGTCATATTTTTCTCATGTTATATTCAAACCTTCAAGATAAGATAGAGTATAGCATATGTGTGTGTCTGTGTGTAAAATATTTTAAAGAATATTTCAAGGGAAAGCAACCTATACCATTTATTATGCTTTTGTTTTTAGGACTCCTAGTCTTACTTTGGCTTGTATAAATACAACAGACTTTGATTTGGGTGGTGAAAAGAAAAGAACTAAGAAGTTGAAAAACAAGAAAGAGAAAAAAGAATAGCAGACTCAACCGTAGTTATCTAGAACCAAATCATGTCTCACATAGCCATCGAGAAGAGCAGGAGAAGACATATGAATGAACATCTCAAAGTTTTAAGATCTTTGACCCCATGTTTCTACATCAAAAGGGTATTAATTTTCTCCCTCTCTATATTTTTTTATTCTTCTTATTCCTCTCGTAATCTCTATGTGTGTATGTGATATTTCTTGAGTTTTTACCATTATACTCTGTGATGTGGTACCAACAAATTATGCTACACTATTTCTAAAATTTTAACATTAAAGAATTATAAAAGATAAACATAAATTGAGATATTTCACTATACACGTTGAGAATTAATCCACTAAGTTGCTTGGGACAGCTATCGTAACATACAAGACAAGGATAATATGATTGGCTGGGTGGAGTTCTGGATCAAGCAGGTGGATGTGGCCTACAGGGGTGCAGAGAAGTTGTATGTCATATTATCTGGCTTTGTGTATCACTAGGTGGTTCTTTTTCTTCTTTATTTATGGCTTAAATAATAAATTAAAAGAGCTTCCCACATCAGGCAGGATTGAACTATCTTAGATCAGAAGGAATCTAAAAAGATTCGAAGAAATAACATCATAAAACTTCACCTCCCAAAGAGTTAAAATAACAAAGCAATAAGCTAACAACAAGCAGATGAAGATGACAAACACAATGGCATTGCTACCCAATAATACCAAGAATTTATTGTTTATTGTATTCAGTTTCCAACATGATAATAAACCAAACACATACAAGTATGGCACCTCCCAAACTTGAATGCACATGTATATAGTCTCATGTACAGAATGGATCATTGGATAGAAAGACCATATCAGCATCAAAAGGTCATGCCCTTAACGGTACCTAGAAGAAATACACCGCAACCCAACTGGAAAATAGAAACATGCAACAAGGACCAAAAATTTACACTCAATAGATTGTTTATGGTGATATGACAAAGACAATTTATTCTCACTGATATGAAAATAATTGCATAACAATCTTGCAAATTTTTTCCAATGTCAATACCAATCATCGTTATTCTAACCCAGTAATTGTATCAACAACAAAATCAAGAATTTTTATGCTCATTCTTTTCATAATCAAGGTTTTAAAAATATTTTATTGTTTCTACTCCCTATCTCCTTTTTCCCAGCCCATCCAAGGAGCAAAATAGTGTCATAATTATACAAACAAACAAATAATTGCATGCATAAGGGACATAAAGTGACCAACACTAATGAAGCTCACTAGAATATCCAAAATGTGACTATGTATTGTTATGCACAATGTGTCTAATACTTTTATAGCAATGAAACATTTAGCAATATAAAAAATGAAAAATATAGTAAATATGGGTATGTACCAATTAAATACACAATGTCACTCAATAAAATAGAAGCTTAATTCAGGATCAATGAATTTGTGAAAAACAGTCAGAACAAGTACAAAAAACACAAACACCAAGCTAAATTGAAGATTGAGGAAGAACTCCTTATCCTGAAATGGACTCTTCACTATATGATTTATCTTTTCTCTCAAAGTTCAATAGAGCCCCAAAAAGCATTATAAAATTACACTCCAACACCATGCAAGTATCCTAACATCTAAACCAGTATCAGTCTCATTTGCATTGCATCAATGATAAAAACCAGTACAAAATCGAAAGAAAGAATGATTTTAACCCTAATTCGAAGACCCAATGTGAAAAACACTTAGGAAGAAATCAAGAATGATTACAATAGGCTTCTGAGTAGTTTGAGTGACCCAGCTCACTCACAAGTTCCCAAATTACAATATGTATGCACTTCAATAGTCCCTACCATCCCAATCAAGAATGTTGTAAGCAATTAGTGAAATGCTAACCTTTCGTGACCTCTTTGGTGTAGACGCCCTTGTCACTGCCGCTGAGAGTCAGACTTAAGAAGTGCCGCCACCGCCGCCGCCGGGAGTCCGAGTGAGAGTGTGCGAGAGCGAGAGTGATAATAACAGTGAGAGCGCGCAAGAGCAACAGTCAAAGTCACAATGAGAGTGAGAGCGCGCGAGAGGGAGAGTGAGAGTCACCTTGCCAGAGGGGAAGTGAGGATTTGAAATCCAGAAACAGAGCCGTAGAGAGAAATTGTGAAACTGAAAAGTGAGCACGAGAACAGGGAAAAGACTATAAATAGTACAAACACAACATCGATTTTTAAGAAAACCAATGTTTTAAATTTTACAACATCAATTTTCCAAAAGTCGATGTTAACGAACCTATGTTAACATCGATTTTTCAAAAACCGATGTTAACAAATCTACATTAGCATCGGTTTTTAAATAACCGATGTTAATGTAGTTGCTGTTAATATCGATTTTTCCAAAAATCAATGTTAATGAACTCACGATATTTACAAAAATATCACCGCATGTTTGTTAACATCGATTTTATCAAAAATCGATGTTAATGTAGTGATATTAAAACTATATTTTCTAGTAGTAGTGTAGCCAAGAAATTTTTGTAATAGATATTCTTTACAAAAGGCACGTGTATCTTCTATATCCATACATTATGATTGCCAACTGACAATAACACAAGCAAATAAACTTTATAATTATGTCAAATAGATATATGTACCAAGCAATTAATGATTCTATAAAGTAGTTATCAAATTAAACGATGGGGTCATTGCCCTAAAGTCCTAAAATCTATGAGATAAAAAATTAATTTGACTATTCTTCTCATAAAGCAAGAAGCTACCCAGTGAGAAAAATATCAAGGTAAATGACAATTAAGCTAATTAGATATTAACAGATATAAAAATGCACCTCTTGTGATTCAAGATATATCTGAGAGAAAAAATGTGTGTATGAGTAATAATAAGTCATTTATTAATTTTTTTTTCTAGCATTATTAGTTTTCTCATTTTCTATGGTGCATGTACAATGCTACACTGGACTGCATTTATTAAAAGTTAATTGAGTTCACAGCTTTTAATAATTTTCCTATATGTTCTTACCAAAATCTAAAAATTCCACGTGTGGGCTAGACGTGGTCTAGGTGGACTCCAGATTTTGCACATCGGACGGTGATTCGGCTTTGTTTAGGAAAGCGACATGCAAAACAAAGTAAAGACACTACGATGTTCAAGTAAGTACATCAATTTATAAAGAATAATTGAGCGTTATAAGAATAAGAGTATGAGTATATCGAGTACTGAGTTTTGTGTATCGAATCAAGTGTGTATAGAGAGAACCTATAAGGCTGTATTTATAGTGTGGAGTATGGGCCTTGGGCATTTGTTTATTGATAATCTGTTGATAAGATAATAACAAATAATAGCAGGCAGTTATCTAATTCAAATAGAACATAATGTGTACCTTATTGATATACTGTTACTTGTAGATAAGTAGTAGCTTGTAAATAACTTGTTGAGATATTATATGAGAAGGTGGTTGCACCTATTTTAATATCCTGACATATTTGATATGTTGTTAATAAGAAGATAAATATTGTTGCCGGCAATGCTCCTGTAGAAGGTCGACGTCTGCGCTCTTGTAGCAAGGCTATCAGGGAGGGCGGACAAGAGTATCAGGGTTGACACTTGGAGAATGAATAAGCACTACTAATGCAGCAGTGCTGACGTGGAGGGTGTCCACGTGTAAGGTAACCTTTATGAGATGGCCACATGTCATTTTCTTATTTTGGACTGTACATAAGCCCCCCAGCCTTTGAGCTAATTTATGGGCGAAAGAGGGTGAAAAGAGCGTCGATGCCGAATGTCCAGTGTCATAGTAGTATGATGAGTACTATCAGCCCCAGAGGGTGGACAAGTAATGTCGTGAGTCGAGGTCATTAACCATGTGAGTTACCAAGAGCTTGTCTTGATTCTTCATGCCAGGAACTTATCCTAGTCTTTGGACCAAGGGCGGACCTTGGGTGTTCATGCTAAGACGAATCTTGGGCTTTGTAAGGTCTACCCCATAATGGGAATTACGAACCTTTTACCAAGGACGCCTTGGGTCTTCAGTAAGGTTAACCAAATCATGGTTGAAATTATGAACCTTTTACCAAGGGCGGACCTTGGGTCTTCATGCTAGGAACTTATCTTGATCTTTGGACCAAGGGCAGACCTTGGGTTTTGTAAAGTAATATAATGAACCTGGACAAGGTGGTCCGGGTTGCGCATGCTGATCTGTCCAAGGTAGACTATTTTGTGGATAAATCTGAACCTGGCAGGCGAGTGAGGCGTCGATGATGATGAACTCTGCCAAAGTATGATCGTTTTATGCGATTTTTGAAAACATACGTTATGTCCTCATTAATGCAAGTAGTCGTGTGCCGCCCACGCACCATTACTTGTGTCCATGTGTCACTCGTGGAGTTGACACGTACAAGAGATCGTGCGGAAGTGGGTAAATGGAGTCAATCGTAGCGTGATCTTCTAGGGAACGTTTTTGAATCTCGCCAGTAACCATCGAGCCTCACTCTATTTAAATAGATGGGACTTCGGCCATCACCACCATCACTCCTGTGTCTTTGCTTTCTCGAGTCTTCCTCTTCACTCTTCTTCTCATCCAAACTTCCTTTTCCTTTCAAGGTAACAAGAATGTCTGTCTCACACATTTCTGATTCTGCTTTAGCATGAGTGGTGACTCTGGTGGCTCGATAAAGCAATATGTCATGCGTGAAGTCATTTCTGTGGGTGATTCTTTAGAGGAGAATACCCATGGTGGAGATTCTAATGGATCGTCTTCTTCCTCTAGGCGGAAGGCGAGTTCTCGTCGGGCTGATGAGGGCACTTCTCGTCCTTATCAGCGGGCAAGGGCAAATGAGTCTTTGCCATTTATTGTTATTCCTCCTCCTTCTTCCTCAGGAGGCATTAGAGCTTCCTCCCGTGTGCGTCGCAACCCCAGTGCTGGGTCGCCATCTGTTACTCCAATCATTCATGGTTATGAGTGGGTAAGGGAGGACGTGTTTAAATACCGTTCCTCCTTAACTTCCGTTGCTTCCATAAATGTCCTTTGCTCGACGTTGCAAATGATGACTCCTTTGGACGCCTGCAAGGTCATTGTCGAGCCTTGCGGGGAAGATGATTTTCCCTGCTTGAGGGCTACATCGGGTGCCCTTCCCTTCTTCATTATGTACTGATGCCTCTTTAAGATGTTGGGTCTTCTTCTCCCTTTTTTCCCTTTCAATGTGCTCTGATTGAGTACTTGAATGTGGACCCCTCCCAACTTCATCCTAACAGTTGGGCAGTGGTGCGGGCCTTTGAGATTTTGTGTTCTCATTTACACATTTGTGCTACTGTTCCTCTTTCCTTGTTCTTTTTTCAGACCAAGCTGTCCGAGAAGGTCACTTGGGCCTTCATGCATAGTGTCTCGAAAAAGCTGTTAGAGGTTGATACCAACATCTTCCATCGCTTCAAAGACCCATTCTTGAAGGCTTGTGAAAATGGTGTCGTGGCTGATGGGTTGCCTTTGATGTGCAACTGGGATGGGAAGGATCGCTTCCCCCTCTACTGGCAGGCTGATCCTACCAGGTTCAGGTCCTTTGATGAGGACATACTGACCCTTGTGGAGAGGTCTGACAAGGCGACATTGGAGCTGTTGCCAGCATCCTTGGACGCGCATGCCATTTTATCGCTACCTTCAGCTGATGACACCTCTGTCGCACTGGACGGTAATTTTCCTGCCTCATGATTTTTTTTATGTGCGAATTTTGGAACTTACGTGGTTTTTTGGTATTTTTTTAGGTATCATGGGTAACTTCCAGTGGAGGCCACTGGTGAGGAATGTGGTTGGCGATGTTGTGCCACCCTCTATTCCCCCCAGCTAGAGAAGAGGTTCGACCCACTGTCTGGGTTGGCCCTGTTGATATAGCTGTTGTTTGTCTTAGCCTCTCTCCTTCTGAGCTGCCAAAGAGGGAAAAAGACGAGGGTGCTGGGATGTCTGGGCGTAAGAAGTCTCTTAGCCTATGCGCAATGAAGTAGGCTACGGGCTTCTGCCTACTTCTCCTCCTCTTATCTGGGCTCCCATGCCTATCCAGACTCCCACGCTCGTTCAGGCTGCGATGCCTATAGTGGTTGCTGCCACTGCTCCTCCTGCTGCTTCTCCTGCTGTCGTAGTTTCGTTCCCGCCTGTCGTTGTTGCTATTGTGCCTCCTATGGATGTCGCTCCAACCCCACCCACCTCCCGACCTGCTTCTCCTAATATTAATACTACGTCTCCTTCTTCACCTCCTCCGTCTGCAATGCCGCCACCTGTTGCTCGTTCTGTTCCCTCCCTAGAGTTTTTGAGTGCTCCAAGGGAGGTTGAATCTTTGTGGAGTGTCGAACATAGGCTTGATCGAGGGCTGTCAAGCCCCTTTGACAGAAATTTGATTAGGTCAACGAGCACCCATTGTTCACTGGACGCTTTTGAGCTCTTTCGGCAGAGGGGACTTGCCATCATAAAAGAACATCGACAAGTGCATCAAAAGGCTATAAGCAAGGCTGCTTCCTTGGAGCAGAATGCAACAAGCTGAGGGGCGATATTCGTGGTGCTTGGCAGTTGGAGCGCAACAGGTTGAACAGCGTTGTCGTGGCACTGGTTGATGCGTTTAGGTGTAACCATCAGCTGTCCACCAAGACTAGTGAAGCTTTGTCCAAGTTGTTATGGACTAGGCTTGGTGGTGATGAGCTGGTCATTTGTGCAAGGGCAATTGCTGCCAAGGCCGATAAGGCTGTGGATGAGAAGGAAGAGTTGGCAAAGAAGGTGACCGAGTTGGAGGTAAAGTTGAAGGATGTCGAGGGTGGACTTGCTGCCGAGATGGAGCTAGCTGAAAAGGTGGCAAGTCTAAAGGAGAGGCTGAGGGAGACTCAGGTTGAGCTTTCTACTGAAATGGCGGTCAGCAAGGAGCTTGACGAGGATTTGAAGGTGTACAAGCGGGAAGCAGTGAAGCAACATAAGAAAGGCTTCTTCAAGGCGGTGCACCAAGCTAGCCTCTCTGCGAAGGACCTTGACTTAGAGTCAATTTGATCCTTTCAAGGATGTGAAGGATGGTGCCTTGGTTGATGAGGAAGAGCTTGGTTCTACTGAGGAGACAGATAGTGATGCAGCTGATGTTTAGGGTGTTTTTGTCTTTTTGCTTCTTTTGTATTTTCCGCCGTTGGTGGCCATGTAAAGTTATTTTCTAACTTCAATGAAATGTTCCTTTCTCTTTGACTCTTTTGCGTCTTCTTTATTTTGCATATTGTATGAATGAATATAAGCCGCTTGACTTGTGTTGTTCATCATGAATTGAGAACTTGTGATTGCCAACGTCTCACTTTGCTTGCTGAACTGTCAAGTGACTTGAAATACCAAGAGTGTCTCTTGGGTTTTGAACTGTCGAGGTTCCCGCTATGTGCTAAGAATATGTCTTAGGCTTAGTAAGTGTCGAGGGTTGACCACGGATATCTATGCTGAACTCTTGTTTCTGCAAGTGGCTAAGTCTTTTAGCTTTGGTTTTGTCAAGGTTCAGCATGAGTTAAAAATACAAAGATTGCTTCTTGGGTTTGGAATGTCGAGGGTGGATTCTTATGTCGAAGTTCCCACCATATGAAAGTACCAAGAGTTTTCTTGGGTTTGTTTTGTCGAGGGTGGACCTTAGACAATTATTCCTGTAAAAATCAGTATTCCTATGGTACTGCATGTCGAGATTCCATAGGAGTTAGAGTACCAAGAATGTTTCTTGGGTTTAATATGCCAAGGGGAACCTGGACTTTTATATATCAAAGATGTTTCTTTGTGGCTCGTATTCCTACATGAATAGAATTTGTGAGCACTAAAATCATCAAAGTAAAGCTTTGAATACCTCATGTTTCCATATTGGATAAGTCGGTGAAAACGAGGTTGACTACAAATGGTTCTCAAGCTTTGTAAGTTGTGATTTATCAAGAGTTGTTGATAACTATACTGATCAAGGATAGACCTTACCAGAATCTGTTGACAACTATAGTTTACCATGTTGGGATTCCATAGCTTATGATAATACCAAGAAAGTTTTCTTGGATTTTTGGAGACCAAGGGCGGACCATGGCCTTTGTGTGCCAAGCATGTATTTTGGGCTTTATGTTCCTAAGAACTTTTATTCCTGCTACGAAATAGTATGATAATCATAACATATGCTGAGAACAGACATAGTTGTACCTCATATTTTATCAATGTTGGTACCAGTGGAGTTGTCCATGCTGAGTTTTGTCGAGATTTACCAAGGTGTGACCTTGGGTTTGTGGTCCTAAGAGCTGGTCTTGGATCCAACACGTTGTTGCAAATGTACCAGTGACGCATCCGCCTTGGGTTTTTAGAGGTCGACAAAAACTTTAGGATTTATGAACCCTGAAGATCTTCCGTAGTTTGGATTTACTAACCCGTAAAATGGCTAAGAACGAATTCTTGGGTTGCCAAGATGGATCTTGGGCTTTTATAATGTCTACCCCGTAACGGGAATTACGAACCTTTAAAGGTCTACCCTGTAACGGGAATTACGAACCCTTTACCAAGGATTTAACTTGGGTCTTCAATAAGGTCTACCCCGTAACGGGAATTACGAACCTTTTGCCAAGGATTTACCTCGGGTCTTCAGTAAGGTCTACCCCGTAACGGGAATTACGAACCTTTTGTCAAGGATTTACCTTGGGTCTTCAGTAAGGTCCACCCCGTTACGAAAATTACGAACCTTTTGCCAAGGATTTACCTTGGGTCTTTAGTAAGGTCTACCCCGTAACGGGAGCTACGAACCTTTTACAAAGGATTTACCTTGGGTCTTTAGTAAGGTTTACCTTGTAACGAGAATTACAAACCTTTTACCAAGGATTTACCTTGAGTCTTCAGACGAACCTTTTAAGGTCTACCCCGTAACAGGAATTACGAACCTTTTACCAAGGATTTACCTTGGGTCTTCAGTAAGGTCTACCCTGGAACGGGAATTATGAACCTTTTAAGGTATACCCCGTAACGGAAATTACGAACCTTTTAAGAATACCAGGATGCGTCTACCCTGGATTTTAGTAGAGTTTGTCAAGGGTGGACCTTGGCATGTACCAGGACACGATCCTGGGTTTTTGTCGAAGCTGGACCTGGGAGAATGATCAGGTGATGGTTCCTGAAATTAGTCACAATCTTGCAATCTTGACGTAAGTAATAGGATAAAGGATATATGTTTTATTAGTGCAGCCTTTAATGTACATATTCCCTCCTTTATTCATCGGATGAGCCTCGTTAAAACCTTTCAAGTAAAAAACCCGTGGGGAAAAAGAACTTGAATAGGAAAAAGATACGCCATCCAGCCTTGAACTCATTCGTTGAAGTAGAACTTCAAGTGGGTAGCATTCCAAGTCCTTGAAATGTCTTTGCCATTGAGTTCCTGTAGTTTGTAGGCGTCATTTTCCAGGTTGGTGACAACTCTGAACGGGCCTTCCAAGTTTGGTCCAAGCTTGCCTGCATGGGGATCCTTTTGGGCTTCACCCCAGATGCGCTAGACCAAGTCGCTTGGCTGGAAGTTTCGAGGTTGAACTTTGGAGTTATATCTTCTTGTACTATGGAGCTTGGCCGCTTCTTCTTTGATTCTTGCTATGTCTTTGATCTATTCACTAGTCTCCAGTTCAACTCTCATGTTGTCCTCATTGCACTGTGTAACACCCCAATATTTCAATCCAATATTTCAATTTATTGTGTAATAGAAATATTTTAAGGATTATTAGAAATTCAATCTATAAGTTGAGTGGCATTTTGTGCTAGATTTTTTAGCTTCCGTGAATAATCCAAGCTTCCGTAAGGTATTTTGAGTGATATTTAAGTAATTAAATGAATTTACGAAAGGGCAGTTTGGT
>PYAF01000962.1:521529-532224 GCA_007407185.1 Glycine tomentella | reverse complement strand
ATTTGATGACAATTGGGATTGTAATATTGGAATATGTGAAACAATTTCCTTATAATATTCATATCTGTTTTGCAAAAATTATAATCTTTCTTATCATTTACAAACTCATTTGATTATTGTGGAACTTTCAGATGAACTCTTATTTCTAAACTTGTTTTTAATTAACAAAGACTCTTTTAGAACTTTTCGTTCTTTCTATATTTTTCCGGAAAAATTCCGCTGCAAATAAAATAAATACGTAATAGTAGAGGTTGTTACACACTGTTCCTGAAAAAGTATCCTTCTTGACGAAGGTTCCCCTAGCTCGATGGGAATCATGGCGTCAATACCATACGTGAGGCGAAAAGGGGTTTCCTTTGTAGTGCTTTGAGGTGTGCAATGGTAAGCTCGTAGTATGCTGAGGAGCTCCTCTTTTTAGAGACCTTTGGACTTGTCCAGTCTAGTGCAAAGGGCTTATAATATGACTTTGTTGACTGCTTTCACCTAGCCATTAGTTAGTGGGTGCTCAACAGAAGTGATCAGATGTTTGATACCTAGCCGTGTGAGGAAGTCCTCATAGATCTGTGCCTTGAATTATGTACCATTGTAAGTAATGATAGCATATGGTAGATCGTATCTGCATATGAGATGTTTCCAGATGAAGGTTTCAACTTCGCTGACTGTTATCTCTCGTAGTTGCTTTGCCTCGATCCACTTAGTGAAGTAGTCGATTGCCACAAGTAAGAACTTGATCATCCCTGGAGCTCTAGGGAATGGTCCTAAGATGTCCATACCCCACAAAGCGAAGGGCCATGGAGAGGAAATGGTATGAAGGTTGTCAGGGGGAATCCGTGGGATGTTCGCAAACTCCTGACACCTTTTTACATTTGCGTGCAAACTTGAAGGTGTTAGTCCTAAGGGTTGCCCAGTAGTATCCTACTTGTACTACCTTGGTGGCTAGGGAGCGTCCTCCTATATGGAGTCCACAGATCCCTTCATGGAGTTTTCTCAGGACGTAGTCAGCCTGTAAGCTGTCCAGGCATTTGAGTAGAGGCGCTGTCAGCCCTCTTTTGAATAACTCGCCATCAATGATAACGTAGTAGCTGGCTTTCCTCTTCAGACGTCGAGCCTCACTTTTATTTGCTGGGAGTGTCCCCCTTTTTTAGATTGCAAGTCAGCCCTGTGTTACTCTCTTGAGGTATGTGATACATCTCAAAACAATCAAAACTGTCGATGAGTGTTTTGGCCAGATAGTAATACTGGAGGAGTATGGTTTCTTTAGTTTGATACCTGTCGGATATCTGACCCTGGACTAGCTGTGAGTCAAAATAGACATTGAGCCCTGACTTATTTTGCGAGTTTGAGTCCTGCTATAAGTGTCTCGTACTCGGCTTGGTTGTTTGAGGCCTTGAAGTTAAGCTTGAAAGCTTGTTCCAGTGAGATACTGTTGGGTCCTTAAAGTATGATGCTTGCTCCGCTTCCATGTACGTTGGATGCTCTGTCCATGTAAAGGTTCCACCAATCTAGGGTGGACTTGTCTCTTCCTGCAAACTCTACTAGGAAGTTTGCCATGAATTGTATCTTCATGGGGCCACGCGGTTCATATCAAATGTCAAATTCTGATAGTTCGACTGACCATGCCACCATCCTGCCTGCCAATTCTAGTTTCTGTAGTACCTGTTTGATTGGATAATTAGTCTTAACTATCACTTGGTTGCTTTGGAAGTAATGCCAAAGGTGCCTAGCAGAGGTGACTAGTGCCAAGGCTATCTTTTCAATCATTTGATAGCGTTTCTCGGCATCATGTAGCATTCGGCTAGTAAAGTAGATATGGAGTTGGTGCTTCTCTTCTTCTTGGACGAGTGCTGAGCTGACAACTTCATCTGCAACTGAGAAGTATAAGAGCAAAGGTACTCCCTGTCGAGGTCGACTCAAGACAGGTGGCGCAACGATCGTCTTTTTGAATTCCTTGAATGCTTGCTCGTAGGTGTCATCCCATAGGAATGGTTTTGTCTTATTGAGCAGCTTGTAGAAAGGCTTGACTATCTCAGCAAGTTTCGGAAAGAATCTTAATAAGGCTGCTAGTCTTCCATTCAGTCTTTGGACTTTGTTAATGTTGGTCAGGCTATGCATCTGTAAGATAGCTGAGCATTTGTCCGGGTTGGCTTCAATTCCTCGGTGTGTGATCATGAAACTAAGGAAATTGCAACAGCCTACCCCGAATGTGCATTTTTCGGGATTGAGACGCATGTCGTACTTTCGGACATCTTCGAATACCTCTTCCAGGTCTACTACATGTTGGGCTACGCTGTGGGATTTGACGACCATATCGTCTACATAGACCTCAACGTTGTGTCCGATCTGTTTTCTAAAGACACGGTCCATTAATCACTGGTACGTAGCTCTTGTGTTCTTTAGGCCAAAGGGTGTGACTCTGTAGCAGTAGTTGGTATCTTCAGTAATGAAGGTTGTCTTTTCTTCGTCTGGTGCATGCATCCTGATTTGATTGTAACCAGAATATGCATCCAAGAAGCTTAAGATGTGAAATCTAGACGCCCCGTTGACTAATCTGCGTCCTTTGGGTAGTGGATATGCGTCCTTTGGGCATGCCTTGTTGAGGTTTGTGAAATCTGTGCACATGTGCCACTTTCCACTTGCTTTTTTGACCTTGACAAAATTGGCACTTTCCACATGAGCCAGGTAGAATACCTAACTTTTTTGATGAAGTTGGATTTACGCATCATATCTACCTCTTCTTTCACTGCCTTTTGTCTTTCCTCTCCCATATTTCGCTTCTTCTGCGCTATTGGTTTGGCCTGTGGACATAATGCCAGCTTGTGGCATATGAAGTTAGGGCCAATACCTGACATATCAGATGGTTGCCAAGCGAATAGAGATGCATTCTTGCGGAGTACATAAGCTATATGTCTGTATTCATGGCTGGTATGCTCATTGCTAAGCTATGTGTACTGTCCGGGTTTGGGCCCGACTTGTAGCTTGACTAGTTCTGATTGAATTTTGGTCCTTTGTTAATATTGTCATCGCATGGGTCCACATCAAAGGTATCATTATGGCAAGCTATTTAGATCGTCAATGTATAAGTGATAGACTCTGTCTATATTCATGACCTGGGTGGTGCCCCCCAAAGTGGTACGATGTCTGTCTAACCTCCTATCGGGAGGATATGGTACCACTTTAAGGCTTTCGACTTAACATTATCTAGCCTATTTCTGGTCTACCTTTACAGTGACAATTTCTCCCGACATGGTAGGGAATTTCATATTTAAATGGGGAGTGGAGACGATAGCTCCCAACTCATTCAGTGTTTTTTGGCCAATCAGGACGAGGCATGATGTGTCGGCATCCACAATATGGTATTTGACAGTAAAGCTCCTGAAAAGTGAACCCTGACCAAAGGTGGTCATTAGGTCGACATAGCCCAGGGTTTCTACCCTTTCTCCAGTGAAGCCAAGTAGTGGATCTAGATGAGGTTGTATGGAGCTTGATGAGATCTCCAGTTTCTGAAAAGTCTTTTGATATAAGACATCAGCAGAGCTACCCTGATCAATGAGTACTTTTGTCACCTTGAAATTGACGATTATGAGGGAAACGACCATGGAGTCATTCTGGTCGACAGGATTAATTCCCTCAAAATCTGCATTGGTGAATGTAATGGGAGGTAGACTTTGCAGTGGGGGAGCGTTGACACAGTTTATGTCAATGTCTCGAATGGCGTGTAAGTGTTTCTTTCGAGATTGGCTGGATGATCCTCCGTATGAGAAGTCGCCTGCAATGGTATCAATTACGCAGTGAATATGTTGAGTGGCCTCTTCTTCTTGTTGACGAGGGGGTTGACGTTCGCGTCTAGGTTGCGGTTGTTGTTACCTCCCTCGGTCTTCTGTGCCATCTCTTCATCTATCGTTGTCTCTATTTCTGAACCAATCCCTTCTTGCCCCTCCTGTTTGTTTTCTAATGGAGAATTATCAAGTCTTTTTACAAATCGTGATGAGTGTCCTACTTGGATAAGTTCTTCTATCTTATCTTTCAAGGTCATACATTCTTCTGTGTTATGGACTTGGCCACGATGGTAGCGAAAACATTTGTTAGGGTTTTTTCCTAACTTTATGGGAGCTGGTAGTGTCACCTGTACTTCCGTATTGAAGGCTTCTTCCATGATGGTGGCTTGATTGATCGTCAGGGGAGTATATCTCTCGAACCTGGGTCCTTTCGGGAGAACCTGCGGCTTGTACAACTTTTGCCTCCTGTCTGACCTCTATGGGTCGACTTTGGTGGATACTTCGTGTTTCTCTCGCTTCTGTCCAACCTTTCGGATCTCATTTCTGAGCTTTGGTATTTCTTCCATTTGTATGTAACCTTTGGCTTGTTCGCATATTTCGTCTATGCTAGAGGTAGGTTTCTTGCATAGACTGTCTACGAACTTGCTAGGTCGAAGAGCCAGCATCATGGAATGCAGTGCTACCTCAGGATTGAGGTTTCTAATATAGACTTTCAGTTTCCCAAATCGTTCCATGAACCTGTGGAAAGGTTCTTCGTCTGCTTGGCGTAGTGTTGCTAGTGCAGTGGATGTCAGCCTATGGGTTCGACTGGTTGCGTATTGTGCACTAAATTTTTCGATAAGGGTGTCGAAACTGTCAATGGACCTTTCAGGGAGACTACCATACCATGTTAAGGTTGCCCCCTATAAAGAGGTAGGGAACACCCGGCATAACATGTTGTCTGTGACAGGAATGCATCCAGATGTTCATCAGGGTCGATGGTGCCATCATACCTCGCTAAATGTAGAGCTTTCCAACTAAACGGAACATCGATTTCTTTGATGTGGTTGACGAGAGGATTACGTCGTGTGTTATGCCTCTCCAGTTGGTAGCCCTGTGTTGAACTACGAATACCTGGAGGGTTGACAAGTTGTTGGGGCTGCGATGGTTGTTGAGGATGTGATTCACCTTGCGTCTGTTCGTCTCTAACGGTGGGAGAGCATTCGTTCTCCTGAGGATGTCTCGCTCGGGCTTCCTGGTGATCGCGGTTAGCTTTCAACCGTTGGATCTCTTCCTAGTATTTGCGTTCCATCTCCGCCATACGATTCTAGAGTTGTTGAATGGTGTCGGCATTCATCATGGTAGTTTGCTGGGGGTTAGACGCATCGACAGGGGTGTCGCGTCTAACACTGGAGCGTGTACTGACCATGAATGCGTACAGACTAGTGATTTGAGTGCAAGGCCGCATGGTAAGTTTTACCTGGGCCCCACGGTAGGCGCCAAATGTTCTTACCAAAATATGGAAATTCCACGTGTGGACTAGACATGGTCTAGGTGGACTCCAAATTCTGCACGTCGGATGGTGATTCAGCTTTGTTTAAGAAAGGGACCTACAAAACAAATTAAAAACACTCCGACGCTCAAGTAAGTACATCAATTTATAGAGAATAACTGAGTGTTATAAGAATAAGAGTATGAGTATATCGAGTACTGAGTTTCGAGGATCGAATCAAGTCTGTCTAGAGAGAACCTGTAAGGCTGTATTTATAGTGTGGAGTATGGGCGTTGGGCCTTTGTTTATTGATAATCTGTTGATAAGATAATAACAGATAATAGCAATCAGTTATCTAATTCAAATAGAAGATAATGTATACATTGATATATTGTTACTTGTAGATAAGTAACAACTTGTAGATAACTTGTTGAGATATTATATGATAAGGTGGTTGCGTCTATTTTAATATCCTGGTATATTTGATATGTTGTTAATAAGGAGATAAATATTGTTGGCGTCAATGCTCCTGTAGAAGATCGACGTCTGCGCTCCTGTTGCGTCCGAGAGGGCAAATAAGAGTGTCCGGGTTGACAATTAGAGAATAAATAAGTACCATTAATGCAGCAGTGCTGACGTGGAGGGTGTCCAAATGTAAGGTGACCTTTATGAGATGGTCACATGTCATTTTACTATTTTTGACTCTACTCTATCCATGAGAACAATATATAAATGTTGTATATACTTGATGAAATTGTTTATATGAATATTAAGTGGAGTTTGTATTGGATTAAAATATAATTATTAATATGTAGAAAACTCATGAATTATATGCAGCTGTATGCCTGTGATCGCAAAATGATGCCAACATAAATTGTGGTGGTGCAATCCAATTGGTAAATATTTAACATACATCAAAATATTTTGATTCACTGGTGTTTTCTTAAAAAGGTCACTTGCATGTCATGTTTTATCGGTCTAGTTTTCGGTTCATAATCTAGGAGACCACAAATTCAGTGCATTTACATTTAACCTAAGGGTTTTTTTGTACAAGTAATGTTGACTTTTTTATTCACCATTATAGATAGAATGATGATGTATGGATGTACTGGAGTATATTCTCATATTTGTTTTAGATGATTGGTGAAATTTGGGAGCTTAATGTTTGATCAAACCATTACCTGCATCTTGTTACAAAAACAACTATGGGTTTATAACCTTGTACATAAAGCGTTGATTTAAATTTTTTTTACAAAAAAAATTTCGGGGGCGCTGTCCCCAAACCCCCGCCACTAATTGTGTGGACATAAACTAAAATTCTTGGGTCTGCCACTGTTTGCACTAGAAGTTGGTTATTGAGTGCTAAAACTGATGGTAATATCTTGAATACTTAAGTTAGTTATCCTATTAGATGACTATTTATTTTTAATTTGATAACTAATTATTTACATTATGTTATATTTGATACAGGTATTTTGAAATCTAAAATTCTTGCAGAAAGTATTACTTTGGTTAATGAGATAGCTTCAGATGATGAAGGTATATGCCATATAAGAATGTAAATTTTTAAATGATCAATTTCTTCTTTATATTATAATTTTGGTTTATGGTTTATCTAGGTGATTATCAAGTGATATGATGGAAAATGGCACTACCCACATGGAGGAATGAATAATGATTGAAGAGTTAGGAGTTATTTTTGAGATTTATTTACGAGCAATGAACACTACATCTAATGTTGAAACTTGGCTTCGTCGATATTTTAGCTATGATTGTTGTTTTTTTATTAAATTTTTAACAGTAATTTTATAAGTGTATTTCGGGGGTGGGGGTGGAACAAATTTCTGGCCCTCGTTGATTTTTGGGAGCAGAGGCGGGGGAGGATCTGGGGAGTGGTATACACAAAAACTGCCCCTGACTACCCCCCTTGCCATGCCTAGTTTGGCAAAGAAAAGCATGTGAAGACACTTGAGGCCATTAGATCTAAGTAGTTAAGAATCTATTGTACACATGGCAAAATTTGAAGATTCTATTGTTAATTGTAAAAGTCTATAAATAAAGACTTCCCACAACCATTTTTGTTGGATTGATTGACTACCACTCAAATCCTCATACACTCATGCGGCTCATAAAAAAATAACTACCAATTTAAAGTCGCAATGTATGTATTCATTGCACTTTTAATAAAATTTGTTTTTTTTATTTCTTCATTTCTCTAAACCCTTATTCCTTTTCAATCTTAATTTCTTCTTTAAAATTTACTTCTATCAAATCCCACTTTGTTATTATTATTATTATCAAAACTTTTATTAGAATTGTTACCAAATACCATATTATAATTATCATTGAAAACGATAAAAATTGAAACTATTATTATTGAAATCACTATAATTATCATAAATGAATATTACTATCGAAATTATTATTATTATTTGGTTAATACTTAAATAATTCTCTTGAGTTGGAAACTATAATTGCATGTTTGATTAAAAAAAATATAATTGAATTTGAATTTTATATCTCACACTTAAATATTTATTTGTTAATAGAATTACTAGGGAATCAAGAGCCTAGGCATAAACTATAAAGATCAAAGCTTTTGAACACATTGACCTGTACTATCCAACTTAGCCCGGAACAAACAACACAGTAAATAGATATATAATTATATATAACTCAAAAGGTTGAAGTAAAGGTCAGAAACTACAAATTATTTTCATTTCAAATTGAATTAAGGCTTTTGGCAAGCTAACTACAGATTGGTTGATCGATATATATCTTTAAATATCCTCTCGTACTCTAGAATAAAAGGATTCCAAAAACCTCACATCTCACCATCATAGACCACCACCTTCTATATCTCGATTGATTTTTTGTGCCGTCACACAAAATTATATCTATTAATATTATTACTACTAACACTTTGACACGTTAAGCAGTGAACAACCAAAATAAGACAATAAAGGGTGAAGTGCAGTTACTTTGCAAGTTAAAAACAAATTAACCTAATATAACTAATGCCGTGAAATAAGTTTTAGAATATTTCATCTAGAACAAATTAAGAATTAACAATAATTAGAAAGGATACATGCTCAACTTTTTAATCCATATAAGCATTTAAAGTGATATTGTTTATATTTTAGGAGCGAAAACATAAGCAAAATATGGAAGTAGAGAACTATGTACAGTCATTAAAACTGATTTTTGAATATAAGGACAAACTTCAGGCCTGGTAAAAACTCTAAGTAACATAAGCATTTTAACACCACAATTCAAGCACTTTTTCCAGTTTGTACTGTGGCACAACCTATATGGTAAAATGGTAATGTAGCCTAATCTAGCATTATTCACTTTTTAAAGAATGTATGTATTTACCAAAAATGAGTCCTACACCTACATCAGACCTCAAGCACTCACTTCCTCAGCTTTGATCAAGAGTTCTCTGAAGTTATGACTAGTGCAGTCCATGTGCAACAAACCAAACAGCAATATGTAATAAACTAGTAAACCACTCAGCTAGCATAACTCTTCCTAAGGCTATGTAAAATTTAACAGGGAAAAAATTGAATAACTGATCAACAAAACTAAGTGAATAAATGATGACCTCATCACATGAACAAATAAAATGAGATTTGAAAATAATAATAGTAATTCCTTAGAGTGTGTAGCTTGAAATAAAAACATAAGCAAGTTCCAAATGGCTCTTGGTAAAAACAGAACCTACCTCTTTCAGGCTTCAACGCTAAAGCTTCCCAAAATCCTCCCCTAAAGGTCTTGTAGCTGGAATTTGGTAGTGGTCAAGCGTACTTCTAACAACTTTTAGAAGAAGAGTACATAGTTTTGATTCTTGAAAATGAAAAATCACAATGAAAATTTACAGTTCAGTCATACAAGAATTAGTTAAAGATTCAAATATCAATAGGGAATGAAAATAGTCATGCACATACAAATTCTAATGTCTCTATTATCACTAGAGACTACTTTCTACCTGGTGTGAAGTGCATACAGGGCCAATGTAGTTATTAAGAACTCACTTCTTTTAATATTATGTGTTATAATTATGTTAACCAAAAAGAATAACACCAGCATACGTTAATTCTCTCTATGGCAGGTATTAAGAACTCACTTCTTTTAATACATAGGAAGTAAAATTATAAATTTTGTAATTCTAATAAACTTAACCAATAATAAATGTATATTTAAAAGATTGTCGTTTACTATGAATTATCTTCTCTCCATTCTTGTACTTCAGTTATTCTTTTTTGAAATTTCTTTTAATTCAATTCTATTCAACTTTCTCCCTTATTTTTTTATTAGTACATTTAGTTATTAACGTTTTAGTTTGTGTTAGGGATGAGTATACAGATCCAAATCCGCAAATCAACCCGTTAAGCTTGTAAACCTTACAGATAGCGAATCTTTTTTTTTTTTTTTAAAAAAAATTCCACATAATTATATTGAGTTTCTGAAAAGTCTGCAAACCTTAAGGACTTTGCGAATAACAAACATTTTTTCTTTAAAATCCATATAGTTGTATTGAGTTTAAAATAAAGTCAATTTATTTAGCACACTTGATTCACATTACGTGTTAGGTCGGTCCATTTATTTACTGATTTTGCAAACTAAATATGAATCTTAAAAAAATTCAATTTATTTAGCACACTTGACTTAACTAGCCCACATAAAATGCGGATTTCATGGACTAAAACAATCTGTAAACTCACCCAACACTACTACAAATGTAGGCTTCTACGACAGCATTTCAAAGACGGTTTCATCAAACCCGTCGTCCACTACTACATAAAAGGCCTTCTAAGACGGTTCTAGAAGGCCTTCCAAGACGGTTGTACACGCGTCCTTGATACCAGCGTCTTTGAAAGCTCGCATTTTCTAAGACGGTTATTACACCGTCTTGGATGGGTTTTCTATTTTTTTTTTTATTTTTTTTTTTTTTAGGTTTCAAAGACGGGTGTCTACGGAACCGTCTTAGAAGGGCACCGTACAAAGACGGTCATATACACAGACCGTCTTTGATTGCCTTTTTTATTTTTTATTTTAAAAGGTTTCTAAGACGGCTGTCGGTGGAACCGTCTTAGAAGGGCACCTACAAAGACGGTCATTTGAGGAAACCGTCTTTGATTGCCTTTTTTATTTCTTTTAAAAGGTTTCTAAGACGGCTTTCTGTGGAACCGTCTTAGAAGGTATCCTACAAAGACGGTGCTTTGGGAGACCGTCTTTAATTGCCTTTGTTTTTTATTTTTTGTTAGTTTTCTAAGACGGGTGTCCTGGGAACCGTCTCAGATTGGTAATTTTTTATTTTTTTTATTTTGGAAATTTTATTTTTAGGATTTTACCATTCATGAATAGTCATTCTCATTAATCCTTTGCTTTAACTAATTTTAATTTTTTAAATTGGAACATATTAATCATGGAATCCAAACTCCTCTA
>PYAF01000962.1:436029-516668 GCA_007407185.1 Glycine tomentella | reverse complement strand
CTTTATTTCTCATCTGTAATTTGTTAACTATGGTTTTGACTTTCTCTAACTACATTTGGTTTGATGCAGGAAGAAATCATGGAAATGCAGAAAAATAAGGTATAATATCTTGTGTTCTCTATAAGCTATGAATACACTTTATTTACACAGTAGTTGAAAGCCTAATACGCTGTCTTATTCTTTATTTTGGTAGGATTTGGACCTTGCATGCAGACCAAGGGTAAGTAAAATACACTGCTTGAGAAGGACACTTATTGGACCATGGTAGATTATGTGAATGTGAGTCATTGTTACCAAGTGACATCTACGCGAAGGAAGCCATTATGTCATAAGGACTAGAGTATATATATGTATGTGACCCGTGAGGTAATTGCAGTCCAAAGGAATAATTTTGGATTCTACCATGCATTGCTTTGATGATCTTTTAACTTATAAATACTACTGCAACATTGTAGTTAAGGGATGCAAGATGATTCTAAAGTATATGTTGTTGTTCCCTAATAGGTGGCCATATCCCAATTTTTTGCCTCCACTTAATAGTTTCAGGTTTTCAGTCCAGTCATTTGGCAAAAATAAATGTCCTGGATGTATGAGCAAAAATATTTATAATATAATTAAACTAATTTTTAGTAGAATTTTATTTATACACATGAGACTTAAATTCAAAACTTTATTCAATGAACCTATATATGATTGGTGATAAGCTAAAACTGTTCGGATATATCCTATTAAACAAGTGAATAATATTGCTGTAAAGAAGTATACTATATATGGTCACTGAGAAAAGGTCCATGGGATATTCATTGGGACATAGTAATGATCATTTATTAATTATTATATGTACTTGAACGTGAAACCCTCATCCACCTACGTACATTTGCACACTTACAATTTTTTCCATGACTACGTACTATATGATTATTCCATGTCTACGTACTCACATGGATAATGATTCTAAGCCGGAAGAAAAGGAAACGCCTTTTCTTTTTCTCTAATTTTTGGCAGATTTTTTTTAATTATTATATATTTGTTTAGACTAGATATTTTCATGAAGCTATTTAAGCCCCTCAAATTGATTATTTTCTAGAATATGTTTGATAAAATTAGTTTATAAGATAGTTGAATCTTAATATGATAGAAGTTTTTATTTTGTTTTTGACATAAATATGATAGAGTAGTAAATTGGTTTTGATATGAGTAGTAAATTGATTATATCTTGTAATTTTTATTGTTGGGTCTTAAGTTTGAAAATTTCATTGCAGGAGTTATGAAATTATTGTTTTCTGCTTTTGGTGCTTATGTTTTGTCTAATTTTTTGTCCATATTGCTTATTTCTATTATAGCTTGTGCACACATTGATCCTTTTTGTTTGCTTTTCATTTTCTTTTTTCTTTTTTTATACTATTCATTAAATATGTTCTTTATTTTTGTATTTTTATTTTTACTTACTTGTAATTTTTATATTTTGTGTTTTTTATTAATTTCAAGTGTGTATATATATTTTTATTTTTATTTTTAATGAACTTGAGTACTAATATATATTAAATATGTTGTTTATTTTCTGATATTATATTTCAAATCAAACATAGTTGTCTTCTATTAGTTCAGGCAAGGGATAAAACAAAAATGCTGGTTATTTTCCTTGACTACTTGTACTTGTTCATTCTTTTATCTTATTAGTTCAGGCGATCACTTTATCAGCCAGTATTGTTTCTCACTACAATGCCCTGCCAGCTTTGCTGGTGTCAAATAATGTTGCTGAGATCAAAAGCTATGTGTTTAAGGGATATAGTAAGGATAATGTTCACAGTATGGTGTACTCTGGTGAGTTATCTTTCCAAGTTGTTTTTACTTTGATTGCATTGTGAATCCCTTTTTTTTATTTGGTCTCATATTCTTTCATTATATTCTTTTCTCTTTATCTTATTGCTGACTAGCAGATTCCACAGAGAGATTCCACATCTCAGCATTTATCTTTTTTGTTTTGGCTCAAAATATTCTGGAGGCAGAAGGACCCTGGTTTGGAAGCTTTATCAGTGTATTGTTGCATTTTTTGTGTTTAGTTTAGTTCATTCTGATATTTTTTTGCAAAATTAACCCTTGTTTGAACTTTGATGTATTCTTTTGCTGATTATTAAAAATTTAGTGTTATACTGCTTACACAATGTACTGGTGTGCTTCTTTAATGTATAAATTTTGTTATCTAATGAATTGGAAGTTTCAATTTGAGATACTTAATTAAGTTATCTAATGCTTTTATTATACTAATTTGAATGGTGACCTATCAATCATACCCATTAGCTTGTATGTTGGCTCAATAATAAATATATATAGACATTTTAAATTAAAAATAATAGGAATAATACTTTCATTTTTAGTATTAATATTTAATTTTACTTTTCGTTAGACTAAATTATTTTTAATTCAATATAAGTAAAAATCTGAACATTTAAATTAACATACAGCTTGATATCAGCTAAATTAAGAGAGGAAAATATATACTAAAAAAAAAAACAATCGCCACTAATCAAAGTCGGTTCTTCATACCAACCGTGTTTGAATAGCCACTAATCAAAGTCGGATATTATGTCAACCGTCTTTGAATAGCTATTAATCAAAGTCGGTTAGCTATCAGAACCGTAGTAGAAATGATGGATTTTTTTTAAAAAAAAAAAACGATTAATCAAAGACGGTTCATACAATAGAACCGTAGTGGATATCTCACTATTCAAACACGGTTGGCATAATAACCGTAGTTGAAATAACTTTTCAAAGTCGGTCCACCGACCGTAGTGAAATACGCACAAATCAACGACGTCTATATCGATGACAGTCGTATGACCGTAGTAGAAATGCGTCCAGAACCGTAGTGGAAAACAGATTTTGTAGTAGTGCAAGTTTGTATTAGCAGGACATTCGAACTCAATGCTTATCTTTTTCTTTCTTCTTTCTATATCGTCAATTCAATTTTATATCTCTTTTCTCCCTTATTTTTTTGACATAATTCACTACATATATCGCTATTCAAAATCTCAAAGGATAAGATTGGATTAATTTCTACCTCCACGCACCATTTTGGATCTGTTCTGCTCAAAGAGAACAGAAATGTCCAACAAGTAGTGTTGGATGATTTTATATAGGATCAGGTTCTCTCTCTCTTAAGAAGCTTATAAGATTGAAGCAACTTAAGGAAGAAGAAGTCACAGCAGCAGTAATTCACAACCCAATTGATGTGCAGTGTGTGCCGTGTGAATGGAAAGAGAGAGTCAGGATTGTGTGTACCTTTCACCATGGTGTATGCTTTATTTATAGGATTCTAACCTGGACCCTGATGATAGACGGTTGAAGCCCACTATCTTTTACCGAGATGTTCGGGGATATGAGTAACTGAAAGATAGCGGTTGTGATAACATATCTTCTGGTCTCTAGTGGTTATGAAAACGGGTTATTGGAAGTTTAAATATTTGAATTAATAAGATAAAGAATAATATATCTTTTATCCGTAACAGATGCCCCTCAGCCCGGTCATCTAGTATTCTGGGTGATCAGGATGTATCAATAATGGAATCGATCAGGTTTAGAGAATCCGAGCCGAGGTAAATTTTGTAGTTTGCCCCTTGCTGAGGCAATCGACTTGTCTGACAGTTTTCACAAGTCATTTCCAACCAATGCCAGTGCCGAGCTATCTCTTGTCTCTTCAAAGTAGCCTGAAAAGCTATGAATATCGAAAAATGGAACGACTTCTTTTCTCAATTGCCACGTGTCTTGTCGATTAAACTTTGTCATTTCTTTGCACGCTTTAATTATTTTCTTTTTGCGACAATGACATCTCTGCCCCTTCCATGACCTTCCACATCCGTCAGTTATTACTCCACATCTTTTGAATTCTGGCGGTTACTCTTTTTGTTTTATGTGCATTTTCCGTTTCATTTCATTCTGGTGCCTTATTTCACTTTCGTCTTTGCAACTTCTGCGTTCTCATTTTCTCTTGCGTCTCATCTGAACCTTTCATTCTTCGTTGTCGCTTCTCCTTCCACCAGCCTTTATTCATTCCAGGTATTTTTTCTTCTGTACTCTTCTTTTACTTACAGCCATTTTATTTTTTTGCTTTTAATCTTATTTCGCATGAACTTCGAGTGTCAACGTTTTCCTGCATATTCCTTTTGCTTCCCATAGTTCCCAATTCATGTGCATTCTCTGCATTCCTGTGCATTTCCAATATAATCTATACCATGAAATACACCCCTGAGGAAGAAGCGAGGATCTGTAGAACAGTTTCCCCTCGTTCTGCATTCTGGTTTTTTGGTGTTCCTCTTTCCGAAGAGGAGAAGAAAAAATCCATGCTTCGGGCTTCCTCTAGTCCTGGCAGTTCAAAAGCCCCAATTCCCAAACCTCCCAATCCTTCTCGATTAGGGTCCTCTAGGTTAGGGTCATCATCACATCAGAGGTCTGCACTACTTTCCTCAGAATCTAGGGTTTCCCCCAGGACTCTCATTCTTTCAAGTAGTGCCCCTTTAGTCAATTCTGGAAACACCCTCATGCCCGAACCACAGTTTGAAACCCGATTTGAACCCTATTCAAAATGTGTTGATGAATTTTTATACTTGGCAAGTATGGATTTCAATAAACAGGCCGATGCCCTATTGGATCGGTGCCGACATAATCCCATCATGGTTCCTAAGCCCCTCCCTAAAGAGACCAATACACCAATAAGTAGGTTAAATTGTAGGGTCGGTGAGCCGACTTCTGTTGAAGATTCCCCCGTACCGGCTTTGGCCTTGTCAAATTTTAGCCCCTTGATGGTTCATCCTCCAGGTACTTTACTAATTGTTGTTTTCTTTATTGTCGTAGGTAATTATGGACTCATCTCATACGGGAATTGTTGAGGAATCCTCGGTCGGGTCTCATTCTCAAACTCTCTTCTGCCTTAACAGGTAGGTATCCCTGGGTTACCCACGAGGTGTTGCGTAACACCTCGATGCTGGATTCCAAAAGCCTTACTTTACTCCCTCTCGGGGTTCAGGAAGGCTTTCATGTCTGCCTTCCCCGCCCGGATGAGCCCATTTGCTCTACCCGGGAAGGGGACGATCCTGACTTCTTTTTGTTTTATAAAGATATAATTACTCGGTTAGGAGTTTGTCTTCCCTTTTCTGACTTCCAAATGCAGGTGTTAGACCATCTGCAAGTCGCCCCTTCCCAAATTCATCCAAATGGCTGGGCTTTTATGCAAGCCTTTGAAATTCTATGTCAAAAGCTAGAAATTTCCTGCACTTGTTCCTTATTCTTTTATTTTTTCACTGTTCATACCGGCCGATCAGGAAGAGAGCCCGTCGATAGGAAAGGGTGGACCTCTTTCCGAGGTCGTAATGACCGTGGCCACTCTGACCGTAGGCTTTTTTCTTTATATGCCGAGTCCTTCAAGGGCTTTAAAGATAAATTCTTTAAAGTTGTTGCCGAGCCCAGCCAATATCCATTCTTCTCAAACTCATCTGATTCTCCTTTGGGATCCTGGAAGTTCCCATTATACTGGTCTTCCAGTCATCACGACCTCCCTCCTGCTTTTTATCGAACCGACGAGACTCGGTTGTCGGATTCCAACACTACTTCTGCAGCTCGCATATTGTCGTACAAAGAATCACAGAGCTTGGCTCCCATAGCTTATTATATTTAGTGTGGTTAGTTTAAATTTCTTTCGAAAATAAAACTGAATTTGAATTCTTTCTTGTTAACATTCACTTTGATGTTGTTGTGCAGCGGTAGAAATAGACTCTGTCCCCGTTCCCCAACCTGATCACCTCGTGGCCCTCTAATCTCGGAAGAAGCGAAAGCTGACCGAGGGGAAAGGCAAGGCCAAGGCTGCTGATCCCAATCCAGCCCCGGTTCCTGCCGGTCCAGTTTCGGATGCCCCCTCAGTTCCTCTTCCGCCCTCTTCTCCCGTGGCCGAGGCACCTGTCATCGTCTTTGACGCACCCATGGCGGACGTTGCCCCAGACGCCCCGGCCTCTGCTGATGCCCCTACCTTGGTGCCTGAGTCTCCCGAGGAACACATTCAACTGTCGCCCCGATCTCTTTGGGACAAGGGCGTCACTCGGGAATTTTTTCAAGTTGCTCGGGCACCCAAGAGGTATTCTGACTTGGTGCCCTTTTCAGACCCCGAGTTGGAAGAGCTGAGCTCGATGGAGCTGGCTTGCTTGAAAAGTGCCACCTTGATTGGAAGCTTAGCCTCTTTAAATAAAAAAGCTTGCAAGGTGGCTGCCGAGCTCGAAGTTTCGGAAAACGAGACCCGACGACTTCAACAGGAGATGGACTTAGCTCGGGAAAATGCGGCAGCTTTGGCTAAGGAGTTGGAGGCATCTCGGGCCGAGACAAATGAAGCACAAGAATCGATGGCTAAGCTGGCCTCCGAGCTTAAGGCTTCTCGAGCTCAACTTGAAACTTCCCGGGAGGAAGCGGAATCCGCCGTGGCCAAGCTGGAACAGGATCTAACCGTTGTTCGAGGTAGAGCCCATGATGCTCGTGACCGGTGTAATCAACTACTCACCCTTAATGAAAAGAAGAATAAGGAATTAGCTGATACCAACAACGAACTTATGTTTGTTCGGTCACAAGTAGCCCGGTCTACTGAAGCCTCTTTTAACAACGCTCTGGATCAGATTCGCCTCTTGAACCCTGGCGTCGAGCTGAACACCACGGGCATGCACTTCAAATCCTACGTCGGTAATGGCCAACTGTTGACTATCTCCGACAACGAGGAGGAGGAGCCAAGCTCAATGGACACGCCCGAGGAGGATACAGTCCAGGAAGATGATGGAGGAACTTAAAGGGCCGGGATGCCGGTTTTACTTGTAATTTTATTTACTTTCTTCAGACAATCTCCGAATATTTTATCTTTTCTCGTACAATTCCTTGCACAATTTCTCTAAGTAATTTATCCGGCTTTTACCATCCTTGACTTGTTTTGCTTTCTTCGTATTTTGGTCGGGATATCATTTCGGAACCATATTCCCGTCTTAGCAACTGTTAAATGTATTTCATAAGACAATCTATAGATGTAATTCTTTCGGTATATCCGATGATTCATCCATGATTAAGCGGTTATGTCGGCTTGATCAAGACCGAGATAATACAAAACAACGACTAAGCTTTTAAAAATTGTGCACAACATATAAATTCCTCACAATAAGAATTTTATTGATATTCTTCAAAGATTACATAAATTCATGATCTCAATGACAGATTTGCACGGGTTTCATATTCCCGGTTTATATAATCGACTAATGAGAAATACATGAAAAATTTACTGTGATTCCTACTAAAGGAGACCACACAATGAACTCCCATGATCCCTATGACGGGCTCAATAGCCAATTAAAGGGAAACACATGGTGAGACAATGATCCATGATCCCTATGACGGGCTCAATAGCCAATTAAAGGGAAACACATGACGTCCATGATTCCGATGACGGACTTAAAGCCAACTAAAGGGAAACGCATGGTGAAATTTCATGATCCCAATGACGGACTTAAAGCCAACTAAAGGAAAACACATGGACTTTCTCAGCTGCACATTTTCAGCTATAATATTTCTTTAACTTATCAGCATTCCACGTCTGTTTAACTTGTTTGCCTTCTAGCGTCTCCAACAAATATGCTCCTTGCCCCAGATTTTGAACAACTCGGTATGGTCCTTCCCAATTTGCTGCTAACTTCCCATCTCGGGCATTTTTATTCCCGATGTCTGCTCATCGTAATATGAGATTGCCTTCTTCGAAAGATCTCGGCTTTACCTTTTTGTTAAATCTTTGGGCCAAGTTCCGTTTTCTGTGTAAATCTCGGCAATGTGCTGCGGTACGGACCTCTTCTATTAAATCCAACTCGGCAGCGAGTGTGGCATTATTATCTTCCATCTGAGACCTGTGCTGCCTTCTCCAAGACGATTGGTCAATCTCTATATGTATCATGACTTCGCAGCCATACGTCATTCTGAATGGAGTCTCTCCAGTAGCTGTTTGGGCCGTAGTTCTGTACGCCCATAGAACATAATAAAGTTGTTCCACCCAGTTTGGGCCAGCTTCATGCATTCGTTTCTTTAACCCATCAAGAATAACTTTGTTTGCTGCTTCTGCTTGGCCGTTAAATTGCGGGTGCTCTACTGAGGTAAAATGATGCTTGATGTGGAAATCGGTCATCATTGCCTTGAACGTGCTGTCGGCAAATTGTGTCCCGTTATCGGTAACAATTTCTGTCGGGATTCCGAATCTCGCTATTATGCTCCGCTCCAAGAATTTTTGAACACGAGATGAAGTGATAGAAGCCAGAGGCTCGACCTCGATCCACTTTGTAAAATAATCAACGGCCACTATTAGCCATCTCATTTGGCCTTCCATAGCTTTAAACGGCCCTAAAAGATCCATGCCCCATTTATAGAAAGGCCACGGTACCGTGATCGAACTAAACTCGGATGGAAGGATCCATGATATCTTGGCATGTTTTTGACAGCTGTCGCATCTCTTAACATGCTCTGCTGCGTCTGCCCTCATCGTCGGCCAAAAGTATCCTGCACGAAGAGCTTTTAATGCTAAAGCCCTCGCACCCATATGCTGACCGTTAATCCCTTCATGTATCTCGGTGAGTACGTACTCAGCTTGATCTGAACTTAAGCATAATAATAGTGGGGTGTGGAGGCCTCGGCGGTATAGTTCACCATCGATAATTGCATACATCGCGGTGTCTCGGATTAATCTTTTGCCTCCAGACCTTCGTCAGGAACTATCCCTTGTTCTAAGTCACTGATGATAGGCCTCCTCCAGTCTTCAGCAACCAGTATGACCATGATGCACGCGGGCTGGGCGAGCTGCTGCTGGATGACTGTTCTGTGGTTACCCGTTCCTTTCGTACTAGCCAGTTTTGATAATATGTCGGCTCGGGCGTTCTCCTCTCTTGGGATATGCGCGACTACTACTTCATCAAATTCCGCCATGATCTCCTTTACTTTAGCCAGGTATTTGGCTAGTAAAGGGCCCTTGGTTTGATACCTCCCCTTAATCTGCGTTGAAACAAGCTGCGAGTCAGTGAAGACGTTGACTCTCGACGCTCCTTGTTCCTTGACCTGCTTTAGCCCGACAATCAATGCTTCATATTCCGCTTGATTATTGGAAGTCGGAAAATTAAGCTACAATGATTGTTCAAGGGACACGCCCTTGGGATTCTCCATGATGATCCCGGCTCCGCTTCCCTTAGCATTGGATGAACCATCAACGTATACTTTCCACACCCTATCCTCCTGCTGGGTGGATGATGTTGGGGTTAGCTCTACCATGAAGTCGGCCAAAGCTTGAGACTTGATGGTGTGACGGGCCTCATACTGGATATCGAACTCGGATAGTTGAATGACCCAATTCATCATTCTTCCCGCGAAATCCGGCTTGTGTAACACTTGTCGGATGGGCTGATTTGTCCGTACAACATCGGTATGGCTTTGAAAATATGGGCGAAGCCTCTTTGCCGTGGTGAGCAGAGCAAAAGCCACCTTTTCGAGCTTCAGATATCGTAATTCCGAGTCCTTGAGAGCTCGGCTCACAAAATACACCGGCGACTGAGATTTGCCCATTTCTCTGACTAAGACTGCGCTGATGGCCTCCTCCCCAACTGAGAGATACAGGATGAGTGTTTCGCCAGGCTCTGGCTTTGATAACACTGGAGGTGAAGCTAAGCATGTCTTGATCTTCTGAAAAGCCTCTTCACACGCCGAGTTCCATCCTATATTGGCTTCTTTCTTCAATAACTTGAAGAAAAGAATGGCCTTTTCCACGGATTTCGGAAGGAACCGGGTTAAGGCCGTCATCCTTCCCGTCAACTGTTGGACTTCCTTCTTATTATCCGGGTTTGCCTCTATTCCCCTGTGAGTCAACATGAACCCCAGGAACTTCCCGGCTCTTACCTCAAACGCACACTTTAGTGGATTCAAGCGTATGCTATGCTGCCTTAGCTTCTGGAAAGTTTCTTCCAAATCTTGGATGTCGTCTCCAATTGCCAGTGTCTTCGTGATCATGTCGTCGATGTAAACTTCAATATTGCGCCCGATCTGATCTGAGAAGACCTTATTCATCATCCGCTGGTAAGTTGTCCGGCATTTTTTAAACCGAAGGGCATGACGTCGTAGTAATAATTTGCTTCGATACCTCGAAATGCCATTTTTTCTCGATCGTCTGGATGCATAGGTATCTGATTATACCCAGAGTAAGCGTCCATAAACGACAGCAATCGGAAACCAGTTGAGTTATCTACGAGTTGATCGATACTCGACATCGGATATGAGTCCTTGGGACAGACTTTATTCAAATCTGTGTAATCAACACAGACTCGCCATTTCCCATTGGACATCTTCACCATTACAACATTGGAAAGCCATGTCGTATACTGTTTTTCCCTTATGAACCCGGCATCCATCAATTCTTCAATATGCTTCGTCAAAACTTGCCTTCTATCCGGGTCAAGCTTCCTGTTCTTCTGTGCTACTGGCATAGAGCCGGGATACATTGTCAATTTGTGGTAACAGAAGGTAGGCTTGATTCCAGGTATCTCGGAAGCCTTCCAGGCAAAGACATCCTGGTTTTCCCTCAGGCATTGGATTAATTTGCCCTTGGTTTCTGGATCACACTGTTTACCTACCTTCGTGATTTGTTCTGGAGAACTTCCAATCTGAACATCTTCAAGCTCGTCCACCGGCTCTGGTCTCCATTCCTCGATATCCCGCATATCTAGCTCTACCAGATTGACTGGCTTCCAGGATGAGTGCGTCTCGATCCGAGATTCTACCGGCTCTCCCTGCCGAATTCGAGGCGGCGAAGAAGGGCTGCCTTCAATTTCCCTGATCGTGTTGGAATAGCATTGCCTTGACTCCCTTTGGTCCCCGCAAATCGTAATGACTTTGCCGAGGTGCCCGATCATCTTCATCTTCTGATGCTTGGTGGACATCAGTATGTCCCATTTATGGAGCGTTAGCCTGTCCAGGATAATGTTGTACGACGAGGAGAATTCAGCAACAGTGAACGTGACCCTTTCTTACTTGAAGTCATCCTTCGTTCCCAACGTGAGCTGAAGATCAATGGCACCTTTAAAGCCAGTGCCTCCCCCATTCAAACCTATCAACATGGTTTGGCATGGCTTCAAGTCTTCCTCCCTCAGATTCATCTTCTTAAACGCGCTCAAGTTGATGATGTCGGCCGAACTACCATTGTCAACAAATATTATTCTGACCCGGAAATTGGCCACGGTTCCTGTTATGACGAGGCCATCCTCGTGACCAGGTACCACTCCCTTTAGATCTTCCTCAGTAAAATAAATCAGTGGGGGTGTGGCTTTTGTGTTGCTTCCTTTGCTGCTTTCCTTGAACTTCGGCTGATCTCTTACTGACATCACTGCCTTGAGGTACTTCTTCCGCTGGTTGGTTGTATCGCCTCCTCCTCCCATTCCTCCCAAGATGACGTTGCATTCAAACTCGGGCTCTGGGAATTCCTCGTCTTTCATGCTCTTTTTGTCATCTCGTTGCTTATTCTCTTGCTGGCCTTTTCTTTTGCCTTGGTGCCCCTGAGTTCGAATTATATACTGCCGTAGTTTGCCTTCACGCACAAACTTTTCTATTGCATCTCGGAGTTCCCAACACTGATCAGTCATATGGCTCGGTCCGTTGTGAAAATCACAGTACCGGGAGTAGTCCAACCCTTCTCTTCTTACTATTGGAGGAGGACGGTCGACTTTCCTCATCACGGTGAAAGCTACCTCCTTCCATATCTGACCACGCGTAGCAGTCAACGGAGCATATTTGTCAAACTTCAATTCATACGTCCCGGGCCTGAAGCGAGGGTCAGGAATGCTTCATGGAGGTAGGCCAGTAGGAATATTTGCAGGATGCCGACTGGACTGTCCGAGCTGTGGATTTTCCTAACGTCGGTTCCTTGGTGATGAGGGTTTTTTGTTTTCCCTCAGAGCCGAGTTAGCGATTTCCATCTGCTCCAATTCCAAATATTTTTTGGATCGGACCCTGAACTCGTTTAGAGACTTCACAGGATCCTTGTAAATTGACTTGGCGAAACGGGAAGATCCGTTAAGCCCGGCTGAGATGAGATGGACATGAACTTTTTCTTCCAAACCTTGAACTTGCAGAACGGCTTCCTTGAACCAATCCAGATAACTCTGCAATGTTTCCCCGGGCTGCTGGTGTATTTTACCCAGAACAAACTCGGATTTTGGCTGCTTCTTGCTTGTTGCAAAATTTAGCAAGAACTTCTGGCCGAAATCTTCGAAGTTATGAATGGACCGCGGCGACAGGGAATGAAACCAGGTTTGGGCGGCTCCGGTTAAAGTGGTAGCAAAGATCCGTGAGATGATGGGTTCGTCAATACCTCGAACACACATCTGCATGTCAAACTCATCAATATGTACTTGCGGATCTTGGCTTCCATCATATTTGGATAAAAACGAGCCGTCGAAGTCCTCCAAGAACTGAGCGTCCACAATTTTATCGACGAACGGGCTGTTATTTTGATGACCTCGGCGATATTTCCTCCGATAAGTGCCATCGGCTAGTCCGGGGTGACGTATGATCCCTCCTGTCGGTCTTTCTTCCGCAGCGCAATCCGATACCATGGCCGAGGAAAGGTGAAGTCCCTCGTTATTTGAACGAGAACGAGATACTCTCCCTTGCTCGGATTGATCGATCGGGTCCCTATTGCCGGTCTCGGCAGTGCGGGCCGATGTTTCTGGTCTCTGCCTCCTGGTTGCTGCATGGGGTTGCTCGGCACGTCCTGTTGTTATGTTCTCCACATTGCGTTCCAGGTGTTCGGCATTCTGGAAGTGACGGCGTTCCTCCTCTCTGCGTTTAGCACTGCGTTCATCCAACTGGGTTATCAAATGTTGAATATCCTCCTGGCGCTGGAGTTCGTAACGCTTCTCCAGGTTCTCCATTCGAGTTAAGAGGGAATGGAGAGCGTTCTGGATGAAACGCTGGGTAGTTTCTGGTTCTTCTTCTGCGGTTGGTGGTGGGCTGGCCGGCGTGTGTGTTGCTGGTCCCGCACGAGATGAAGCCATATGGGACAGTGCATCTTCTACTACCACATTTTCCAGGTTCGGATTCCTAGGTGGTTCGTCGCGCCTAGCTATCCGGTGCCTTCTGGTGTCAACCATTGTGAGTTAGTGGGATTCAAAGTTTATCGTCCCCACAGACGGCGCCACTGTTCTGCTCAAAAAGAACAGAAATGTCTAACAAGTAGTGTTGGATGATTTTATATAGGATCAGGCTCTCTCTCTCTTAAGAAGCTTATAAGATTGAAGCAACTTAAGGAAAAAGAAGATCACAGCAGCAGTAATTCACAATACAATTGGTGTGCAGTGTGTGCCGTGTGAACGGAAAGAGAGAGTCAGGATTGCGTGTACCTTTCACCATGGTGTATGCTTTATTTATAGGATTCTAACCTGGACCCTGATGATAGACGGTTGAAGCCCACTATCTTTTATCGAGATGTTCGAAGATATGAGTAACTGAAAGATAACGATTGTGATAGCATATCTTCTAATCTTTATGGTTATGATAACAGGTTATTGAAAGTTTAAATATTTGAATTAATAAAATAAAAGATAATATATTTTTTATCCGTAAGAGGACCTATCTTTTTCACCTAGATAACAAAACCCAAATAACTGTTTTCTACGTAATGCCATTGACCACAGACAAAAACCATTTCTTTCCTTCTTGTATATCTAAAAATACTCAATCGTTTATAATAGTAGGTAATGGGAAGGACAAGAATGAAAGAAAAAACCTTTTCCACCTCCATAGAGCTTTATTTCCAATCTCCATATTTTTTCCCTTTTCATTTCACGGCTTTCCCATCCTCCCGTTCCGTCTTTTCTCTCTCCAACTCTCAACTCGCGTGACTTGGTGCAGTCCCCAAGTCCTATTTCACATTCTCCACCCAACCAACCACAAAGCATCGAAGTTCACACTTCAATCATGACAAGCATAAACACCAATTTTTCACTACCCATGTTGGAGCTTATCATTTAAGACTCCATCATGGCCACAAAACCACACCCACATAATAATATATCCACAAACAAACCCATTTCAATTATTAATTACACCCCAAATTAACAACAAATCAAGGGAATTAAAAATATAAAGGAAAAAGACAATTTAAATTACAGCCTCGTCCTCACGAGAAAGCAAGAACTTTTAGTTACAGCACCTGCACTACAATTTTATTATAAAATTTAATTTTCAAATTAAAGGCAGTCTAAACCTCATCTAATCTAAATCTAACCTAATAATCTGAAAGTAAACTCTAATTAAGCATGCGACGGAACCACTCATCATGCGTTTGATAACAAAGCCTCTTCATCATCATCATCAGGATGGCTTGCATGAAGCTCCTTTATCCATTCAAACGTTCGACGACGTGACGTAACCTTCTTTCCCTGCTTTTGCTGATTGTGCTTATGCTGCTTCTTCAACTCGACCACTTTTTCTTTCGCGGTGTGCACTGTACTTTCTGTCATGTTCGTTCTTTTAGCGTTACCACCACCACCGTTACCGTTACCACCTTTTATCATGACCATGTTGTTAGGTTGTACTGTTTCAAAGGAACAATCACAACCACTCAATAGACCACCGCCTTTGCCAACTAACTGTTTCAAAACTTTATGATTATTGCCCTTCTTGTTGTTCCTGTTACTTGTTTTGACACTTTTTGCGCTGTTACTGCTACTGCTACTACTATTACGACTGACGACGCAGTTCCGGTTTCGAACCTTGAGATCTTGTAACCCTATCTCGGGAGCAGCGACCACACCCAAACGGAAAATTCCCCATGCTGACGTGGATTTTCTGCCTTGGTTGTGTGTTGGGGCTGATGCTCTTAACTGGGGTTTTGGACTTGGGTGCGTGTGAAATTGGTTTCGGATTCTGGGTTTACTTTTAGGGATTGTTGTAGTTGTGGTGGCGGTGGCGCTGACAGTGACAGAGCTAGTTGATGAGTTCTGGCTTCTGAGACTACTACTTCTACTACTATTACTACTACTTCGGAAATCGCTTGAATTGCGATCCAGGGATTCGGTCCTAACGAATTGCTTACCATAATGTTGTTGAGATTGAGACACGGTGGCTAACAACCCGGCCTCGGAGCTGAACGAGACGCGTAATGGGAGGATTTGGCCTTTGAAGAAGACTTCATCCGCCGCACACATTTCATGTTCTTTGGAGACGGGGGCACCCCACGACCGGAAATTGAATTCCTCTTGCGATGCTTCGTTGGGACGAGAGTGTTCTTGGTTCCTTGGTGGGTCCTCGAGGTTTATTGGAAGATCGCAGAGTGACAATGCTTCTTCTTCTTCTTGCTCGTCATCTTCGTCTTCTTTGGAGTGGTTCCATTTTGCTTGGAGGATGTTTCTGGCCATTAAGGAAGGAACAGGTTTGGTTCGAAAACTGTTTATGTCGGGGGAAGGTGGGGAGGGATGAATTAATGGGGTTAAGGTTTTTGATATGGTAAAGGTATTTTGAACAGGGGAGGGAAGGTGTGGGTGACAGAGTGACACGGACACAGGACATTTGGAATATAAAAAGAAGTAAAGGAGGGTGGTGCCCAGCACTAAAGTAAGAAATTAAATACGACTAGCATATGGACCATATGAACCAATTACTATTAGTATGCTGTTGTTTTCAATTTGATCACAAATTTAAATCTTGAATATGTAATTAAATACGAGAGTGAATTTTATTATTTATAGTGATAATATCTGTCTTAGCAAAATTATTTCGATAAAACATAGTTATAGTCTCTAGAAAAGAAAAAGTGACAAATAAAATGGGGGCAGTGTAACTATCACTTGAGAGACCCGAGGAAATAGTGTGTTAATTTACATGATTGGGAGCGAAGAAAGGAAGTGTGACTTTTTGGCTCTGCCATAAGTAGAAACAGGACCTCTCTAGTCTCTACCATCGCTTTAGATGCCATTCATCTGGAAATGAACGCCAGTGGATTTGCCTGGCCAAATATATTGTTTATGCCTAAGTGCAGGTGGGGATAATGGGTATAATTTGAAATTGAATTGTACACGGGAGATGAAGCATGAAGCAAGTACGTACGGTACTTATCTGTCTTGCAAAAATGAAATAGTGTTATTCTTAAAGGTACACCCCCATCTTTCGGACCTTACGGGTGCCAGGAAGAGAGTGAGAGAAAAAATTAAAGAATTTAATAAATGATGCAATGGAAAATGAAAATGAAATAAAAAGAAAAATGGGGGTAGAACTGTGGGTGTGAGATTGATGAAAATTTTGGTATACGAATGTAATAACTTACTCTTAGAAGTTATAATGAATTTTTACAATAAATATTTACTATTTTCCTTAATTTCTCATTATTTCATAATTATCTATTTGAGGGGTTAGATTTTCTGATATAAGGCTCAAGACCTCTAAAAGACAATGATAATATACAACTCATAAATGTATCTTAGGTACATTTCAACTTGACTTCAATATAAGGGCTACTTCCTAAGAATAAGGCATTCCGGATCAACATAACTCATCACACGTGTTGACTCATAAACCCAATTCGTAACAATATTTAAATATGCAAGTAAAGTTTAGTTGAGAAATTATAGGCCCTAATTAGATAACCAATTGCACACAATGTGTTTACTTCAATAATCTAGAGAGTATAGTATTTTATCTCCCATTCAATACTCTAGATAACGACGTGTGTGCTTGTGTGTAAGTTTTTACATGAGTATTTGCCCTTAACCTGTTCTGTAAAAGAGTGTTGCAATTTATCAAGTGAATTGTCCTGTGATATAAATGGCAGAGTTATCAGATAATTGTTTCTCTGCACACTTGAAGAATTAAAAGAAAAAAAACTAAAAAAAACTATGTACCCCATTATTTAGCATATACAAAGAGGTTTTTTACGGATTCGAATTCATGACCAATGAATTATCGAAATATAACTTTATCGTTGTGTCAGAGCTCGCCCTTATTTAAAGAATTGAAAGCAAAAGTAAAAATGTTTAAAAATTTTTGTTTTGTAACTATTTGTCATCATATCCACGTTTAGATACTATAGTGTTTGGTGACAGATTTTGTTGAATAAACTTAAATATTAATTTTAATGGATTTAATTCAACAGTTTTTGTTAGGAGAATGAAAGGTCAAGAGTCATAATTATTTTTTTTGATGAATGACTATAATAAATTTTAATTGTGATTTATAACTATAAATGACTATAATGGGTGTTAATTGTGGTTTATGATTATTAATAGAATTTAATCCTTTCAATTCTTGAAGAGTAAATTACATCCTATAAATAAATCATTGTGTTGTTTGAAAAGATAAGAAGAGAAAGAAGTTGAATAAAACTTTTTTTAGAAATTGTTTTACCATAAGCTCTCACGGCATAATTTTTTCAATTCTACAGATTTCAGAGTGAAGTTAAAATGCTTGAAGAATTGAAATCAGAAGTAAAAAAATTATAAGAAGATCCATTTTTTTTTAGATTGGTAGATTTTGAGTTAACTAGCTAAACAAGTTACAATTCAGCAGTGTTGTTTGAACGGGTGGAGCAGTGCAATTTTGCATGATTCCTTACCTGAATTTATTCAGTTGAACTAGTGTATTGTTGCTCATCACATTTCATATCTTTGTAACATTAATGTTGGGTTGGGCTATAATTGTACAATTATGGTCTTGTTTTGAATTTGATTAATTTAGCTTATTATCATTTATATCTATTTTTATATGCTTAAAGTTGTAATATTGATAATTTAATGTCCCTTGCTCATGGCAGATCTGGTGAATATATTCAAAAACATAATTTAAAGACATCTTTGCTTGATGACTTTATGTACCATGAAAGCCATCAAACGATCATGCAGGATGAGAAAGCTAAGTTTTCAGTCAAGAGTTTTGGTAGTCCATTACTTGTACTAGATTGAAAGCTCTACAAAAGTTAAATTTTGATGTTGACTAACCAACAGACAATTATGAAAAATAATTTGAAGATCAAGGATATATGATTCTGATAGCTTAAAACAGATTTCAATTTCAAGTCCTCAGCGGATAGTTTAGTAATCCTAATGTCACTGGCATCAGGTTTGTGGATGAGAAGAACAATTATCATACAAAGGCTAGCTTCAATAATGAAAAATTATTTTTTTTATATGATTTGAGCCATAAACTCGCATGAGAAATATTCACTTGCTTCAATAAGGAAAAAAATTATTGGGAGACATCCGTGTATGTTAGACTATGTGTTATTGTGTAAACTAAATAAGAGCATTATATAGTTTATTTTCATGTTGAGGTGTCTGTTACAAGTTTGTTCCTGGTTGGTAGGGATCAACTTTGCTGTTACATGAAGTATTTCTAGTCTATAGGAGTTAGTGGTTAGTGGGTCCATTGTGTTGCTATTTTTATGGGCTTTTACCATTTGTACTTTGCCTATATAAAGGCTGGTTGGTTAATTGAATTGTAGCAGTTGTCGTCCTTTTTTTTCTGAGTATTTATCTTTCTTTAAGCAATTGTTACTTTCTCTTTTACAATAGCAGTACACTGTTGCTCTCTTGCAACAGGGGTATCAGAGATTGAGAGCAAACACGTGAGAAAAGAGGGTCAAGAAAAGATTCCTTTGCAGCAGCAAAAATGGCTTCAGAAACCTTTGTTCAACCTGCTATTCCACGCTTTGATGGTCATTATGACCATTGGAGCATGCTCATGGAGAATTTTTTGCGGTCAAAGGAGTATTGGCCGATTGTTTGTATCTGGGATTGAAGAGCCTCCCGCAGACGCGACTTTGTCAGATGCCCAGAATGCAGATCTAGAAGTTAGAAGGCTGAAGGATTTAAAGGCAAAAAATTATCTCTTTCAGGCAATTGATCGACCCATCCTAGAAACTATTCTTTGCAAAGAAACTTCCAAGGATATTTGGGATTCTATGAAGAAGAAATATGCAGGATCTGTTAGGATGAAGCGTGCACAGCTCTAAGCCTTGAGACGGGATTTTGAGACTCTAGCAATGAAGGATGGCAAATCTGTCACAAACTACTGTGCCAGAACATTGGAGATTAGCAACAAGATTCGATTTCATGGCGAGAAGATGACCGATGTCACCCTTGTTGAAAAGATCTTGCGCTCCATGTCGCCAAAGTTCAATTATGTTGTATGCTCCATTGAAGAGTCAAAAGACATTGATGCATTCTTTCTCGATGAATTGCAAAGCTCCTTATTGGTGCATGAACAGAAGATGACCAGAAGTTCAACAATAGAGGAGCAAACCTTGAAGGCCTCTACCAATTCTCACTCTAGCAATTTCAAAGGAAGGGGTAGAGGTAGAGGTAGAGGACGGGGAGATTGAGGAAATAGAGATTTCAGTAGGAACTTTAAGCCTCATCATGATCAATCTCGTGACAAAGGCAAAACATAAGATTTTGACAAATCCGCGATAGAGTGCTTCAGATGTCATAACTTTGATCATTTTGCATCCAAGTGTTATACCAAGCTGCGAAGAGAAAAAGAAGAAAGTTCAAATTTTGCTGAAGAGAAATAAATAGAAACATTGTTGATGGCTATTCACAATGGAAAGAAATCAGAAGGAGATATTTGGTATGTGGATACAGGCTGCAGTAACCACATGAGCGGCAATAAGTCTTCTTTTTCTTCTTTAAATGAAGATTTTCACTGAGTTTTGGTGACTGCTCTTCTGTGAAAGTGAAGGAAAAAGGTGATATTAAAATTAGAACCAAGAATGCTTTTGTGGAAACAATCTCTAATGTCTTGTATGTTCCTGACCTAAAAAGTAACTTATTGAGTGCTGGGCAGTTACAAGAAAAGGGCTATGTTATCACTATTAAAAATGGTGCTTGTGAAATTTATGATTCTGTTAGAGGTGCTGTTGCAGTTGTTCAGATGAGTTCAAACAGATTGTTTCCGTTAAAGATTGAAGGTATTCAATCTTGTTTGATGGCTGAGATGAAAGATCCCTCATGGTTGTGGCATCTTCGCTATGGCCATTTGAGTTTTGGTGGATTGAAGACACTCTAACAGAAAAATATGGTGACGGGCCTCCCTCAAATTACTGCTCCTTCCCAAGTCTGTGAAGATTGTGTTGTTAGTAAACAACATCGTTCTCCATTTCCTAAAGGGACATCATGGAGAGCAAAAGAAGTCTTGCAACTGGTGCATTCTGATATTTGTGGTCCAATAAACCCAACTTCAAATGGAGGTAAAAGATACTTAATTACCTTCGTTGATGATTTTTCAAGGAAAACTTGGGGTTGGTTTTTACAGGAAAAATCAGAAGTTTTTTCTGCATTTAAAAGCTTCAAAGCTCGTGTGGAAAATGAAACAAGAAGAACCATTATGGCTCTTCGAATAGATCGTGGTGGTGAATATTGTTCCAATGAATTTGAAGGTTTTTGTGTGAAGCATGGCATTCGAAGAGAACTTACAAATGCATATACACCACAACAAAATGGTGTATGTGAGAGGAAGAATATAATCATTCTCAACATGGTGAGAAGCTTGTTGGCAAGAGGAGGTATTCCAAAGGAGTTTTGGGCCAAGGCAGTAAATTGGAGCATCCATGTTTTGAGCAGATGTCCAACTTTTGTTGTTCAAAACATGACACCAGAAGAGGCATGGAGTGGAAGAAGACAAGCTGTAGATCACTTCAGAATATGTGGATGCATAGCGTATGCTCATGTCCCGGACGAGAAAAGGGAGAAACTAGACAATAAGGCTAAACAATGTGTTTTTCTTGGTGTAAGTGAAACATCCAAAGCATATAAATTATTCAATCCACTGACAAATAAGATTGTGATAAGCAGGGATGTCATGTTTGATGAGGATAACACTTGGGAGTGGAATAGGCAGCAGCCTACCCAAGTGCTTTATGACATTGATGTTGATCAAGACCAAATTTCAGCACCTTGTATGCCCGAAAATTCATCAGATACAACTTCGGCAGCAGCTGAACCTTTACAAACAGTCAATGAAGTCAATGAAGAAGTAGTTCATTCTCTTCTCGAGTTAGAAGAAGATCTGCTTGGATGGAAGATTATGAGGTAACTGGAATTGAAGATCCAATTACTCACTTTGCTCTATTTTCAGATTGTAATCCTACAACTTTCGATAAGGCGGTAACTAAATCAAATTGGCGGAAGGCGATGGATGAAGAAATTACAGCCATTGAAAGAAATGATACTTGGAGTTGTCTGATCTTCCAAAAGGGCTCAAAATAATTGGAGTCAAATGGGTGTTCAAGACAAAGTTGAATGAAAATGGAGAAGTTGACAAGTACAAGGCACGCTTAGTAGCTAAATGCTACAAGCAAGAGTTTGGTGTGGATTACAAGGAAGTCTTTGCACCTGTTGCACGACATGACACCATCAGGTTGGTGATAGCAAAGGCAGCTCAAAATTCATGGCCTATCTTTCAGTTGGACGTAAAATCAGTCTTTTTGCATGGTGAGTTGCAAGAACAGGTATTTATTGATCAACCATCTGGATATGTGAAACCTGAAAATGAGCATAAGGTTTATAAACTCAAAAAAGCATTATATGGGCTAAAACAAGCTCCACGAGCTTGGTATAGTAACATTGATGCCTATTTTTTGAATGAAGGTTTTAAAAGGTGTCCATATGAGCATACACTTTATGTTAAGGTAGGTGATGAAGGAAAGTTGCTTATTGTGTGCTTAGATGTGGATGATCTTATTTTTACTGGAAATGATAGTGCCATGTTTGACAAGTTTAAGAAGTCTATGATGGATGAGTTTAAAATGTCTGATCTTGGTATGATGCACTACTTTCTTGGCATAGAAGTAGTACAATCGGGTGATGGGATCTTTATTTCTCAAAAGAAATATGTGAGAGAAATTTTGAACAGGTTTCAGATGAAGGATTGTAATCTTGTAAACACACCAGTTGAGTGTGGCTTAAAGCTACATAAAGATCCTGAAGGAAAGAAGGTTGATAGCACACTTTACAAACAAATCGTGGGCAGTTTGATGTATCTAATTGCAACAAGACTAGACATAATGTTTTCTATGAGTTTAATCAGTAGATATATGGAGAATCCTACAGAAATGCATTTGTTAGCTGCCAAGAGAATCCTTCGTTACTTGCAAGGAACTAGAGATTTTGGGCTATTTTACAAGAAAGGTGAACAATCAAATTTGTTGGGGTTTACTGATAGTGATTATGCAGGAGATCAAGATGATAGGGGGAGCACTTCAAGTTATGCGTTTATGTTTGGAATAGATGTTGTTTCTTGGTTATCCAAGAAGCAACCAATTGTCACTCTATCAAGTACCGAAGCTGAATTTGTTGCTGCTACAGCTTGTACGTGTCAAGCTATTTGGCTAAGAAGAATTCTTGAAGAGCTCAAATTCAAGCCGCCAGGAGCTACTAAAGTTTTTTGTGACAACAATCAACTCTCCAAGAATCCTGTACTACATGGAAGAAACAAGCACATTGATGTGAAGTTCTATTACTTGAGAGATCTTAACAATGATGGAACAATTGACCTCACCTACTGCCGAAGTGAAGATCAGATTGCAGATATATTCACTAAGGCTATCAAGATGGAGTTGTTTGTGAAGTTTAGAAGATTACTTGGAGTTTGTTCGTTGAAAACAATCATGGCTTTAAACTGAATGTTAGCAAACATCAGTTTAAGGGAGGGTTTGTTAAATAATGTTGAGTCAATTTTTTATTTTGTTGGAATAAGTCAAAGTTTATTTTCATGTTGAGGTGTCTATTACAAGTTTGTTTCTAATTGGTAGGGATCAGCTTTGCTGTTACATAAACTATTCCTAGTCTATAGGAGTCAGTGGTTAGTGGGTCCATGGTGTTGCTATTTGTATGAGCTTTTACAGTTTGTACTTAGTATATGAAAGAGTGAAAAAGTGTTTTCGTTGTTGTGGAATAAGAAGCCTTTGTTGGTTAATTGAATTGTAGCAGTTGTCGTCCTTTTTTTTTAGTATTTATGTTTCTTTAAACAATTGTTACTTTCTCTTTTACAATAGCAGTAAACTATTGCTCTCTTGTAATATATATGTTATATATTTTACTAACCCAACAGAATTTTTAAGCAACTTATTTATCTTAATGGAGAATAGGTAATGGTTATAGTTTTGAAGTAATCACATCAAGTTTTCAGAAGAGATCAACGTGGTGGAGGTTGGTGTAGGCAGTTTCGGGGTTGGTTTCTTTGCACATTCTCCCCAACCTTTGCATCATGACTATGATCACCTTAGAAATGCTCTATGTTTGTACTTTTTGTTAATGCCTTTCTTCTAGCAGCAGTGCTTGAGTAATAAAAGAGAAAATATGTAATTTCAGACCACAAGCACCTTAGAAAATATCTTTAATTATATGGATTGGTGTCTGTGAAATGTTTAAGTTCTAGGGAATTGTCCAAGCTAAGAAAAGGCTTGTTTGGACAATATCCAAACAATGTGCTCCAAGAGTAATATTTGTGAAGCTGAAAATAGACTGGAGCTAAATTTGGTGTAAACTGAAAACCTAAGAAAGGACTTCTTTTTTTCTTCTTATTATTACTGAATTTGTATTTTTTTTCCTCCTAGCCTTCATTCTTCATTCATGTTTGAATTACGGTATGGCTTCCAGGTAAATAAAAACATGGAATGTAATCCCTTTATTCCCTTGTGTTATGTTCCGGTAAGAATCCATTTTCTTAAATATAGTTATTTTATGGTCCAAACACGAAGGAACAGATTTTAAAGACTTTATGGTGTCAAGTGATAAATTAAAATATAAATATCCGGTAATGAAGTTAACAGAAGTCCCTGTATTTCTTAAATGATTGTTTACATTCTTTCGAAAGAGTTACTGTGTACAAAGACAATCAAATGGAAAATTCGTAATCTTCACTATCATATCATATCAGATAATTAAATAAACCTTCATATGTAAAATATATATAAATATAATTTAATTCCTATTTCTTTTGATTTCAAAAAATCATCATCTCAGAGAACTGAAAGGAACGAAAAAAAATTATTGGGTATCACGTGAGAATGAAGGCAGTTGTTATATTCCCTCTCTTTCTTTAGTACTTATCCCCTCTCCTTTTTAATTTGCTTTCCAAACAATGCACTCATCTATTTACTTAGAAAATGGATTAGCAAGGAAGGAGAGTGAATATAACGAGTATCAAGAATGAAACGATCATATTCAGAAGGCCCAGCCCTTCCTGCAAAGGGCATTTTTTTCCCTCCCTAAATCACTTGTGTCCTTTCTTAGACAATTTTCCTCCAACTAAAACATACACTATTAACTCTTCCAATGAAAAAAATTTCGATAAACAATACTCAAATCCAAAATCTTACGCACATATATACCCAGTAATCATACTTAAAAAGAAAAAGAATTAAGATTCAATTCCCGTTGTTTCTTATGCATCTTTTCATGAAAGTGAAAATTGACCAAAAAAAAAAGAAAAGGAAAAAAAATTACAAAACTACTTTCCCGATTTGAGAAGATGTAACATCATAACATAACAAATATTGGTTCAGTTACTAAGAAATCAGCTAATATCTTAAAATCTCAAAAGAATGAGACTTTAATTTTCAACTTTTATTCATAAAAAAAAATAACATAACAGCGGACCAAAAATATGATAACACAAAAAGGGATCATTTCTATCCATGGTATATATCACAAATACAAGAGCATCCTATCCTGAGATAATCTTACCACATGTCAACATCCAAAATGTGTAGTATAGAAAAAAGTATAATATGCTAAATGCAAACTTTAAACGTGTAAGCAATAATACAAATTACTAAGATGTTCACACATTTTAAGAAAAACACCCAAATTAAGAAGTGTGAATTAAAGGACTCCTTTGCTATTAATGACATCAGTGGCAGTGGCTTGTGCATCAGATGAAACTGCAGCACCAGAGAGAGTGGGTGCTTCAGTGGCTCCAGCTCCACGACCTGGCTTTGGTTCTTGGTGACCTTGTGTACCATAACCCTCACGCTTATAATCCTCCAAGTCCTTGTATTTCACATAGGGACTATCCTCCATTGGAAGCCCTTCAGTGCTGCTTTCTTTACTTGATTCATTTTGTGGCTTTGCTTCCTTAGATGGTTGTTGTTGCTTCTCCATCTTTCTCTCTTTGTTTTTTTCATTATGAACCATTCTTTATATAGGATACAGTTGTACTTCTATTTCTTCAAGTGCTGTGCCATTTGGCTGAGTGTAACACACGTGGGGATCCCGCAGAAATTTCAGGAAAACGTGGCAAATTTAGGAGGACCTTCCTGTTTCTATCCACAAGATGATCAATGAACCAGCTGAATCTCCACATAGTTCTCAGCTCCACGTTTTTTTTTTTTTTTTTGGAGTTTACGCTATGAATTATGATGACGCGTATGATAATGAGTTACAAGTGAGTTAAATATGTTTTTCATATAATATAACTCATCTTGGTTTTATTGCTTAAATTTTACTTTTTTTTATTTTACTATTTGAATTTTATTTTATTTTTATTTAAGCGTTCACATTACTTAAGTGATGGTGAGATGATATTTTATTAGTATGTCTCCTATCATTTAATTAATTATATGATACTTTATTAATATGTTATATTATCATTTAATTAATTATGTAACACTATTAGTATGTCACATTATTCCGGACATTGAGTGACGATAAAGTATTAAAATCAAATATAAAAAATTTTCATTTAAAGCATGATTTAATTTATAAGTTTCATGCAATGATGAAAGCTTCAAATATATTCTCTTTTTCTTTCCTTGTCTATTACTAGCTATTACCTCCATACTGAAATATAAGAAAGAAAGAAAAAAAAAAAATATATATATATATATATTAGATTAAAATATAAGTAAATTTTATTTAATTATCTCATATTTAATGATAATATTTCTAAAATATTCTTTATTTTGGTTGGGATTAAGTTGGAGGGGAAGCGTGGAAGAGTGCAGATTTTAGAAAGCGTGTGCAATTTTGTTGCACTGGAATGCGAAGAAGTGAGAAAAAATAGGGGTACTGTTCATTTCTTCTCAAAAGTGAGAAGATTAGAGCATAAATACTGAGCGTGCTTTTATTCTGTTTTTTGGCAACAGACAAATTGTTCTTTATTTTTTTTTTTAATGTTTAGTACTTTTAGGTTTATTAATAATAAAAATAATTGATAACAATAATAAATTTTATTAACATAATAATAACAATGATAATAATATATTATTATTGTTTAATATTAATTTCTTTTTTTTTTACTTTTTAACTATCAATTAACTATAATTTAAATATTTTTTTTCTCTATTCTATTATCACTACTAGAAAAAAATAATTTTAATATCGCAACTTTAACATCAGTTATTGAAAAAAAACCATGTTAACAAAAAAACGTGGTGGCATATCCATAAATAAAATGAGTTTATTAACACCGGTTAAAAAAAAAAAACCGATGTTAACATACTAATGTTAACATCGGTTGTTGTAAAATCGATGTTGAGAGTGTCGTCAGTAACATCAGTTTTATTTAAAAATCGATGTTGGATCTTTTATAAAAGGTACCCAAATCTTTCATTTTCGTGGCTCTAAAACCCCTTTGCTCTCACTCTCCGACCTCACCTTCACACCTTCGCGGCTCTGAAACCTATCTTCCTATTCTTTCTCTTCTTGTTTTCTCCATATTTATTCTATCCACATTGTTATCTTCTAGATTTGACTCACGACCCGGTTCTTCCATTGCAGTCGTTGTTTCCGCTCTCTTCGAGGTCGGTGCAACCTGCGTTGAAACTACTGTTCTCGACAACTTTGCTCTCGGGTTCGTTCTTTTTCTTCTCAATCTCCAAACATTACTACTCTTCATCTTCTTGATAGTTCATCATTTCTCATTTTCAGTATTGGCGGTGACAATAAGCATTTTGGAACCTTCTTCAATCGAGTGTCAGGTGGCTCTTCAAGTGGTGTTGTTGTTCCTGCTCGAGTACCATGTCAGCCACCTTTTTCTTTCATAGCCATTTAATTATTATTTTTTCTGTTAAGTAATTGTTGGGTGTATGGGCAGTTATTGCAACCAACAAATGGCATTTTTCTTGTATTCTTTGATCTGGCTTCCTAATAGAAACTAAATTTAGACCTTTTGTATATTGAGAAATTCTATAACATCCTTGAAAATGTAAGGATTCTAATATTGCATTTGAGAATCTCTCTCTTAGTGTGCCTAATTAAATTTTATAATTCCTTTTTGTTAAAGAATGTAATATTTTGTGATTTCTTTTATGATTTGGCTCTTTCTCGGCCTTTTGGCTAAGATCAAGTGTAATTATGTTCTTATCAGTTTACGTATTCAAGTGTCGCCTATTTCTTGCACTACAATATAGGTCTAGTACACCCTACCAAATTGTTTAATTTATGGTTATATTTTTTGTGTTATCTAGTTGTACGATCGAACCATTAGAAATGATTCACTATAGAACCCATTGGCTATTAGAGAAAAAGCTAAGTTCTTGTAATAGGTTTTGTTAAAATTGAGTTATTGAATATTTGATTGGATTAGTATTATGTTGTTCACATTTTATTTTATTGTTTTACAACTCAAGTTATCCTTCAACCTCAAACAGAAGATCAGGGACGAGCTAGAGTAATCGACCACTGAAAAAGTGATTCGACAACTCATGTTATCCTTTAGTCAAATGCAATCACATGGATTCATCCCTCGGGGCAGGACCTATACATGAGTGCATCAGACAGGCATGGGTTGTATGTTGATGATAGTTCTCCCCGTCGGATTGCCCTTGGAAGACTTTCTAAGGGGTCGACAACCGTGCACGCGTCCATTTGGCCAATAATCAAGTGAAGGTGGGTATTGAGGAAGTTCGAGATGTTGATGCAAGCGTCCCTATACCCACTAAGGAGGTTCAGTTAGTGGGGCAGTCCCTAAACACCTTCCTTGTTTGAGTGACACATCTTGTACAACCTATTTCAGAAAAAGTATTTCCTTTTTGTTGTGTTTATTATCATTTTAAAAGGATTATGTACAAATAAAGTTTTGACATTGACTTATGTTTATTATCTGTGTAGGATAAACAGGGACTTGAGGGACCGGCGAAACTTGTATATAAGCCAGAACCTGATGATGATCCCCTATACCAAATCACATTAACCATCCCCCAGCTTTTCCTCAGCCCCATGTAAGTGTTGTGGGATACTACTTTGTTTGGGGTGTATAATGAGGACTTCCCCTTGTACATAAAGCATGAAGATATTTCTGAAATAATACACGGTGGTCAATGTCTCAACATCTCTATTTTACAAATGTGGATTATGTAAGTCACTTTATATTACAATTCATGACATAACTAATTGTTTTAAATTGATGCATAATTTACTTTATTTTAAAAATAATAGGCATATCAATTACTTAAGTTTGAAATCGGATAATGCCTTTGTGTATGGATTCCTTAAGCCACAATCCATACAGAGATCTGGGCAATTGCAATTTAAATTTGAAGACTATATTAAGAAATGGATGCTGAGTTCACAGAAACATGTCTACCTAGGAGCTTACTTGAATAGGTAAGTAAAACTATAAAAATCAATTTAAATAATGTATGCACTATAATAACTTAATGTTCTTCAATGCAGTTCACATTTACAACTGATCGTCTTATGTCCAAAGAACAATGTTGTCGTATGGTTCTGTTCGTTGCACAATAAGTCCGATAACTACTTGAAAGGAATTATTAACATGCCAGTTGTAATTTCTAAGACATTTACTTTATTAATTGTAAGACGTCAATATGTTAATTGTACAATATGCATGCATGTTTCTCTTAACCAGTGCTTCGAAGGGATTCAACGATACTTAAGGAACCAAATCCAAGGCTACTGTTAAATGAATTGTAGTTAAAGTAAGTCATTTAAACAATGGTTGATGTCTTCAAAATTACATTTATTATATACTAAGTACACTAATTTATGTTTAACTTTGTGAATATATTATTGAATTTAGTGTAATAAGCAAAGAGGAAGCACTGAGTGTGACTATTATGTCATGCATTGGATGTCAACGATAATTGGGAGATAATAATTGTTTACTTCAAAACTAATTTTATTCGTTATACTTGTTTATATTTATACTTATTAAGTTATGTTTTATTATATCATGCAGTATTTTACTGATTTAAGACCATTGAAATTAGAAAGATTGAAGGCTATTTGGATTCAGTGGGCAAGATTTTATCTTAGTATTAGAAATAAGACACTAGGTGGTTAAGAGGGATTTTAATAATTGTATATAGTTTAATTACAATCGGTTATAGAAAATGATTTTATGTATTGACATTATTGTTTTTACTTATAATTTATAAATGATTTCTATTGTATTGTGAAACTGCCTGCATTGGTCTATTTTTTAATTTGCATATTTAATTTGGGTAAAATTTAAAAAACAGACAGTATATTAAAAAATTAAAAAAAAAAATCAACATCAATTTTTAGTAAAATCAATGTTGTTATACATAAATCAACATTGACTTTTTTTTATAAAAACAGATTTTGTGGTCTTCATAACAACATCGATTTTTAGTAAAATCGATGTTGATTTCACATTTTTTACAATTTTTTTCGGTTAATTTCTTTTAGACGGCATCGATTTTTTAAAAATCGATGTTGTGGTATTATGTTAACATTGGTTTTTAAAATCGATGTTAACGTTGATACTTTCGACATCAGTAGTTTCAATACCGGTTAAAAACCAATGTTGAATATTCAAAAAAAAATCAATGTTGAATGCTATTTTTCTAGTGGTGTATATTTCTTCTCAACCAAATCACCTCCTCTTCACCCTATTATTTACTTATTTTTCTTCTTCTCCTCAACTATTTCCTACCATTCTCTCATTTTCTCTTCTTATAGCCAAACCAAGCCTAAAAGAATTTTTTTTTACTATAATGTGCAAAATTATATTATTTATGACTTTTTTTATGTTCTCCTAAGATTTCTACAAGAAATACTTTTTCTTTTAGTTTTTTAACTAAAAGAATATAAATTAGAAAAAACTATAAAATAATTAAGAATATTTTGAATAAAAAATAATTAATATGAAAGACAATATATTTAAGAACAAAATGAAATAGTAAAAGAAAACAAGAAAGAAACTTTGTTGTGATTCCTCTGTATGACAATATATTTTGAATAAATATAAAAGACAATATATTTAGGGACAAAATTAAAGGACAAATCCACCAATAAAATTTTAAATCTCTGTTTAAATTACTTTCCCCATTTTAAATACTTCATCCAAACATATTCTAAATGTAATGGGTTTAATTGAGCAGTTTCTCTTTAGAAGAAAAAAATCTTTTCAAAAGTTGTTTTTTTTTCCTCCACAAGCACTCACGGCATAGTTGAATAATTGCTACTAAATAGTTGTTCTATTGGTTCTGTATTGAGCGATACCTCAAATTCTCGAGTCATAATTGGATCAAGTTTACTGATTCTCAATTCTACAATCATCAGCTCCCAGTGTGACACACATTTTATTCCCATTTGCCAAAGAATCTTCGCTTCCTCCTCCTTCTTTCTTTTCCAAAATATTCTTGTTGCAGTTTCTAATAATATCATCGTTCATAAGACCTGACCTCCTATCTATGGGCCACCTTAATGTTCCTTTGTTGTCCTGCTGGAGACGATTCAGGACCACTTCAATGTGATCTACTGAGGACTTGAAACCTATTTCTAAAAGATCCCTGCATCACCCCCATCTTCATTACTATATTGTGTGTCAAAAGCCTTTGATTTCCCCCTGTTGTTGTAGTCACGCTCTTCCTTCTTATTAACCACCTAAGTGCTTTTTGAAGATCTTCTGGTCACGTCAAAATGATGTTTGTCACCACTATTACACCCCTCTATCCTCACTTGTATTGCTTGTTCATCAGTATTTAACTCCTCCTGTCTACAACATATGTTTTCCTTATCCAACAAAGCCATGTCCACCGTCTTACTAGTACCATGTCCATCTTTTTTGGGCTTTCCACACTAGAGCACATTCAGCCCAATATTACTTGCACTAGTATCTTCTAGCACATTAATCAAACCCTATAATCAAACCTCAGCTCTCAGACTAAGACAAAAGTATCTCTACACACATGATGTTTGACAATTTTGAGAACATTTCTGCAAAATGAATCTTAAACACAATGTATTAACTAAAACCTTAAATGTTATCTTTTAATGATGTATCAAATCATGGCATATTTCTATAGACACGGCGCATGAGTCATGGTTTGATATCGCATAAGACATAACTTTTAACATTTTATATTTATTTGCATCTAATTAAAATAATTAAGGGTCATAATTTGTCTTAAGACACAAATGTCTTTTGATTAAACATGACTCTATCTTTAATGATTTAATATAAAATAATTCTATTGGTTAATAGTTATATAATAGTGTTAATTGTTTTACATAAATACATAATAAATATATTGAAGTAAAATTTATTAAGTACATATTTATTTAAAATAAATTTAAATTGTTTTTCAACAATATTGTCAATAAATATTTTTAAATTATTTATTTATTGCATAAATGTTCTTCAATTAGGCATCACTGAGACCCTGAACCTGCGGGGACCCTCCCAAACCCGACCTTACTTTAACATGAAATACACGCTTTGATTGGATACAAAAACATGTACAAGTAATATTTGACTCTTTAAACAGGATCTTAGATCGGTATCTAACTACCTATTTCGTACCTACTATATAATTTTATTTAAATAGATGTATTGTTAGCTAATGTATTTACTACAAAATAATATTTTGATTCTATCTTTAAAATTTTAATATAAAATAATTATATATTTTAATGGTGATGCACTAACAGTGTTGAATAATTTTACACTGTCATCTAATCACAAATCACCTTTAGTATAACTTTTAAGATAATTTTGTAAAAGTGAACATACTTATCATACATATTGATTTATGATTGGATCATAGTGTAAAACTATTTTACATTGTCATTGCAAATACAGCTTCTCGAAAAGTGGCTTTGGGACGACTTGGATGATAACAAATTTGATAGAAATTTTCGAAACGAGTAATTTCGATAGAGTTCGTGTTTACCTTTACTCCTTTTGCTAGTTTCCTGCACAGAACCACGAGATTTAATTAGTTTCTTAGAGCAAGTCATGATGGAAATAGGTCTTTGAGAATAATAATTTGTCCACCATGAATGGAAATCTTGTGTGCTTAGAAAATAGTTCTCGAAAGAGGATGGTTGGAATTGCAACATCACTTTGGAGATTTCGTTTCTGATGACTTTAGGAATTAATGATTCCTCCCCTGAAATCTAATCAGGTTTTATTCTTGTTAGATATATTGGCACTGGGGGAAGTTGACATAAACCGAATTGTCTTGCAAAAATTTGAGGCTGGTAAGGATAAAACCTAACATCTATCGAAGTAGTTCCAGCGAAATAATGTCCCAAGTCAGGAAGCTACTTCAAATTTCGACTAAATTAGATTGTTGGCCAAGAGCTTCATGAGGAAACCTTTGATTCAACAAATTTGGGCCTACCAAAGTTTTGGTCGAAAACGGTGCTAAATTACTATCAAAATGGTCAAAGTTGAGAAAATTCTTGATATACTTGGTATAATATTCATAGGTGCAAAATTCTCTGTTAGGAGTCAAGTAGGTCAATTGAGCTCCTTCGATTTTAAGATTGAAATGGTCATGAATGTCCTTTTCGGGAGTTATGTGATTGGCTAAGACGTTCGTGACAACGAACGTGCTCGGCTACTGGCAGAAATGGATCACGACTGTGATCGGTGGAGCATTTAACCATAATTGCACAATCCATAAAGGCCCAACAATGTGCTTCATCTTCCCTGTAGACAACTTTTTCCATTACCTTATAAACAGAAGCTAGTAGAAATTTGCTAAGGCAAATGTCTTCTCCCAAATAAAGGGCTTGAGCTAAATTGTAGTTGTACATGGGAATTTGAAAAGAGTAAGTACAGATAAGATGTGAGGATATTAAAAATGTTATATGTTCTTCATCAAAAATTTCTTTAGTGTCTTTTTCATTTTTCTCGATGAAAGCCCATAAGACTTAGCACTAAAGTCTATATCTATCACACTCCTTTCGATTTGATCCTCAATTAAACCTATAGCATAGGTCTTACCAAAAGGTTTAAGACCAGTAATTGCAGCTATATCCAGTAAGGTTAAAGTGACTTGGCCACAAGGAAGTTCCAAAGCATGTAAGCTTCTATTACAGAATAAGAAAGAAGCCATCAACATAGGCATATCCAAACTAACAAACATCGTACTTACTCAATTGAATTATGTCATATATGTTTGCGCTCTTCCAATGTTGGGATTTCTTAGCTTTTATACTTTTTAACCAACTAAAAAATTGTTTTCCTACCCTTAGGCCCTAGGCTCTAAAAATTCCATTTTTCTCCTTTAGAAAAACACTTCTAATGGTTTCCTTATTTCATGTTTTAGCTTCATGACAAACATGTGAGGATGAAAGTTGCAATGAAGTTGCTACCTGGTCCACATAACGACAACAAGAGCATCATCCTCAGCTCTGCATAGATGAATTGGGACAATTTCGTGCTCGGGAATCATTGACAATGGAATTCCAATTTTTTTTTGCTTTTTCTATGATGAAATATGACATTATGATGTCGTACAAAAACTATAGATTCATTCTGCTTTTTTGAATATGGCGTTGTATATTTTGGTAATTTTTTGGACGATAGCATTAATGTATATAATAGTACTATGTCTATGGCATTAGTGGTTTCAATTTATTGATAAATATCACCGATTTTTTTAATATAAAGTTATATATTTTGGTAATTTTTTGGACAATAGCATTAATGTATATTATGGTTCAATGTCCATGGCATAAATATCGCGAAGTTTGTTAAATTGTACATGTAATTGGTATATTGTTTAATGAACTTCCATTATATTATAAAATTGATTTTTTGTTCCATTGACATCTACTTAAAGCTACAAAATATTAGCCTTAAGTATCTACAAATTTGTGATTATGGTAAGGGACGTTAATTGTTTATTGATTATATAACACAAATGACATAAATCAAACTTCCACCATTAATTAATAATGGTAATAATGTTTCCTATAATAAGAAAATCCATTATCCGACAAATAAAGACCTCCGATGATGACCACCAACACAATATTACCACAGTTATGATGTGAATTAAATTGTATACTAAAAACAGGAGCTGCCATTTATTATTAACACTTGACAATAGCCTATTTACTTTGATTGTTGCACATCCGTTTTGGTGCCGTCTGTAAAGCACACCACCTTCCACGTACCATGATAGGGTGTTATTCCATATTAAAGTATTTGTTGCACCTATACCAACAGAAGTTTTGTCACATTTACTGGTGGGTAATCATCCACATTTGCCAGCAAAGGGCGCACAGACCCACAAAACACAACTTCATTAATTTATGGTGGAGCATGTGCCTAATTGCCAAATTTTAGTAAACTTGGGAAAACAAGTTTCACACACCATTTACAGGAATAAAATGTGCATCATTGTGCTTGCAAATGTATTTATGAATAACTGGATATGCATAGAATAATCATCCATTACTGATACACAATAATTACATTGTATACCAAATGCCATATGTTAAACCAAAAGCAATAAGGTCATTGTCATTATTTAACATACATATATATATATATACATATATATATATATCATTCAATTCTGGGAAATTTGCAACCAATTACTGGTATGTCTTTAACTAAAGGTACTTTCAAACAAACAGAAGTCGTTCCTTGCCTTAACACACAGTTTCAATCACACCTGCAACACGAAAATAAGTCCACCAAAAGAAAACAACATAAGTACACTACATCAACAGGGGAAGCCTATGTCCACTAGTATGGTACCATCATAATGTGTACAACAATAACAAACCCACATATATAAAACAGACCCACCTTATTAAACATGTGGTTGGCTGGTTGAAGGAATAAAAAATGTTGGGTTCTCCGTGAACTTCAACAAAGATTTCAAATATTTTATAAATTACTGCCATATTCAATAATCAAGGCACTACTAACATCAATAAACAAAAACTATGAAAGTATATACCATATGATAATTATAGTCATTGCCGGGAAGAGGAGTTGTGTAGACTTGTTGACTTGAACGAATATCATAACCACCACCTGAATGTTCTACATTTTGAGAGGCAGCATTACACTTGCGTCTGTTATGGCCAACTGCTCCACACCTGCCACATGTTTGTATCCTCCTACATCTATTACTTTCATCATTTATTGATTCACGACCACATTTTCTTCGTATAACAACAGGATCTAAAACACCATCAAATGCATTATCAGTCAACCCTTCACATTGTATATTAAGTTGAGAACCTATGTTATTGTTCTTCAACTTTAGGCTCTTCAGTTGGTTTGAAAACAACACCAGAGTATCATCATAGTCTTCCTCAACATGATAAGCAACCTCACAAACTTCTCTGGATAACTGCAACAATGTTGCATATCTCCCAATATCTTCTGATTCCCAATACATTGATGTATCTGGGTATTGTTCCTTAATTGGTTCCTTTGCAGACTTCGACCATCTTTCAGCTAGCAACGACTTAGGGAACTCTATGATATTTATACATACTAAAATAGAAACAATATGATCACATGGAAGACCCATGGATTCCATTCTTAAGCAAGAACAATTTAATTCATATGATAATGGGCAATAGGAAACACGCCAACTACATCCACTATGGTACTTAACAACTGTGTAAACACTAAACATTGCAATCTCCTTGCAGTCAACTACCATTAGCCTAATTATCTTTGCAATAGTCGGCCAAAGAAAAAGAAATATCTCCTTAGTAAGGACCTTCACAGTGGATCTCTCAAGGGACTGAAGACCAATCTCCAAAACAACATTGCCTTAATTAGAAAAGCAATCAGCCACGATCTCTCTATAGCGAAAATAAGTAAAGCATCTTTGAAATTGTTTCACAAAGTCAGTCAAATTGGACTTCACATTGACGTATTTTGAAACATGACTATGGAATGCTTCACAACGAGATGTGGTGCGGATGCCGACAAAAAAATTGCCTCTAATATGTTTAGGGGACCACATTTTCCTTCTACCATACAATTCGATGATCCAGGTGTTATCTTGTAACTCATATTTCGCAACCATGTCCCTCCATCTTTCCTCAAATTCAACCACTTCAAAATCACTAAGCATAAAACTTTTCAAGCACTTTAACACACCTTTGTCCCGTACATGACTCGTTGCATTGCGCATCAAATGCCATGCACATAACCTATGATGAGCATTTGGGAACACTCTCTTGATGGCATTCTTCATAGCTATATCTCCGTTAGTAATTATTGATGAAGGCGGTTTCCCATTCATGGCTTCCAGGAACTGGTCGAACAACCACACATATGTGTTCTCCATCTCATTGGTCACCACAACAGCAATAAAGACTATGGTATAATTATGGTGGTTCACACATGAAAAAATAACAAATGGACAAAGGTACTTATTTTTTTGGTACGTCGCATCAAAAGCAACAACATCACCAAACACCTTGTAGTTCATTTTACTTTCAACATCACACCAAAACAAATGTTGCAGCCGTTCACATTCATCAACTGTGTAGGCCACAACCATAATTGGATCCTTTTCACATAATTGATTTAGGTACTTTAATGCGCCAGCCACATCAGATGTTTTATGCTTCCTCATCCTGGCTTGTTGATTATAAATATCCTTCCTTATGAAGCCTACCTTATGATATCCACCAGCAACGTTTACAAATGAGGCATAAATCTGAGGTGGTGTAATACCAACCTTTCTAAAATTGTAAATATGCATCATATCACTCTCTCCCATTTTTCTATGCAACGATAACAAACCACAATGTAAACTTTCCAACAAATCATGATTATAATCAAAATTCCACAACGAAACATACCATACGCGACTCTCATAATCAACATGCACACAACACATCGCCTGGCAGCCACACCTAGTTACATTCTTTGATCGTCGTTTTCGCTTGTACCTAATGTTTTTTCCCCTTCTTAAACCAGCCCGTGAGCAAACATACGTCTGTTGCACAATTTCACCATTTTTGTGTTTTTAAAATGATCCTTTCGCACAACAAACCCAACAATTCTACCATACCAGCAATAGAATTGATATGCTATTTCCAAATCACAAAATATAAATCTCCCAACATCTTCAATGCTAATTCTATGCATATCAAACATCCTATTATTAGCCATGCTATTAATAATTATCACATCCTCTTCATATGAATCAGAAATATTACCTACGCCCATGTTTTCACATTCAACCTCCTTGTCATCTTCATTTTCTTGACACTCTTCTTTTAACTTAGTTGACTCATTAACCTGTTCATCATTTTCGTCATCTTCATGCTCTGTTGTTATATGTTGCTCATCTACATTTGCTTCAAAATCATAATGCCCAAATATTGATGTATCTATGCTGCCACTCACATCAGAATCCAACATCATGTCACCGAAACTGACCCAAACTCTGTCCAAATTACATAATAACAATTCAAACAATCAATAATTTTAACTTTTAAACAACAATCTATATTGCCTCACCACATACATAAACACTTTACTACCCTGCAATCGCCAATTATATTCACATACATAAAATTGATGGCAATACACTACTACAGAACATTAAACTACATTATTACTACCAATGTAATGAGTCATAATTTGATACTTCAAATGTATATATTATCAAACCTACCAACACACAAAACTACCAATAATTTTTAGTTTAAGCCTCAATCATTAAATGACATGACTCTCAATGTCTTCGGTATATATTGACAAACACAATTAAAAGACATGCCGACTGTCGTCATCTTTCTTCATGCTTTAAAAATTGGTAATGTTAACTCAAACTCGCATTGTCTACCTACATACACTCACACCAACCAAACTAACAAGGCAACATGCATATATGTACAATAGATCTCGGTATCCACTACATCGTTATCGATATCATACTTCCTATCATTTTCGTACAGATGAACTTGCGATTCGTTACCTCAACTTGTTGCCCTTTATTTATGACGGAGAATTTTGATTTGTCGCCGTCATACACGGTCTTCAATACATTGTTATTGTCTTCACTGTTTTGTCGTTCCTTACACAATTTTCCTTTCTTCCTTCGTTGATTCCTTTTCATTTTCATTTTCTTAGCTTTCACACCCTACTCTTCTTCCACCACCACTAAATTGAATAATGTTACACCACCACACAGATACGATGCCTGATTGGGATGCGCAACCAACACACTCCGACACTGCACAACCCGTTCACGATTACCTTCGACGAAACACGACGACCTCCAATAGTACACAGTCGCTACACGCATTCTTTGAACGAAAAAAACACCAGGACCACACAATGATTGCTCACTGACAAACACAAAAAAACCTTTAAAGGGTAATACTTTCATAACACCTCAATAACAAAAGAAATCAAAAACTTCAATATTAAATCATTTAAAGGGTAACACCATCATAAAACCTCAATAAAAATATAAACCGAAATAATCAGTAGGTCATAGACACTTTCATCAGTCGATATCCAATTTCCGCACAATGGTTGATCGCATCTCAATATTTTGATCCAACGGCCATGATCAACGGCCATGATTCATTTCGTAAGTTATGTAAAAGGTTTGGGTTGCATACCGTAGACACCATCCAATATACTTTACACTAGTTCACCAAAGAAACGAGAGCTTCTCACCCTTCAAATTTCAATACTAGATAAATTTGATTCATTTCCTAACTTGTTTTTACAAACGTACAATAAATTTCTACATTTGATTTCAGAACTTGCACTCTTGCAGCACTGGCTTCATTCTCCAAAGCCATCAACGTCAATTTTTTAGTCCACAGCGCAATTGCAACCGATTATTGATTCAGACATAAAAAGTTCATTAATGAAACTAACATCAGCTACTTTGAAAATACCATTAATGTAGATCTATAGCGTACAAGAATGGTTACATCTACTAGTAGCTTTGAAGCAAACATCAAACTAAAATGGAAAGTTGAATGAATTCACTTTAAAGTAGTTGAACATAAACTTTGATGTCAAGATGGTCGAAGAAAAATATTCATCAATGATTAGAACGCTGTACACTGGGTAGAAAAGAAACACGTGTGCCAAACATTTTGTTTCCCCTTTGCAACATTTCTCCCAGGGAACAAACAGAACCAACACCGATCAAGCACGAGGCCCCAGCTATCCTCAATTTCCAGCTGGATAAACACAACATTTTTGTTTCCAACAAAAGTTAAATATTAATAATAATAATAATAATAGTAACATATAAATACTATAATCACTAACCAATCAAGACACACCCCTCTTCGAGTGAGTGATGAACCTTGCATCAACCCCAATTAATCGAAATTGGGGTTCCAACCACGTGTTTCCCATCGGACCATTCTACCCTTCCAAAAGCGTTCAGTTTCTGCTGTGGCGAACCCGAGGATGAAAATGTGACCGTGAATGATTTTTTTTCATTTTCCTTGAAACTCAGCACCTGCGGTTCAACCGAGATTTTCACGGATGCAATATCTGACGTCACTGAAGCTTTGTAAGATCCCGCGGGCCCCACGTTAGTGAGAGTCCGAGTGTGCTTAACCACGCCCCCTGATTCAAACAACACGGCAAACGAAGGGTAGTTGAGGTCGGTCACACTGTACTGCTTACCCGCGTCGCACTGGAATTTTCTCTTGGCCAATGTGTTGATCTCGGAAGCTGAGTAGTTTAACGCGCAGAGAAAACCTAAATAATCATCCACCGTTAGATCGTAGACGAGTCCTGGATTGAGGGCAGCGACGGGGTCCACGTGTCCGGAACCGTGATCGAACGGCGTGGAGGGTTTTCCCGTTGCGCTGTCTTGCAGCTTCTCACCGGTTTTGTAAACTGTGTAAGCCGTGGTCATGAGAGCCGATCTGACAGCGGCTGGGCTCCAATCAGGGTGAGCCGACTTGACCAGCGCGGCTAAGCCGCTCACGTGAGGGCACGACATGGAGGTGCCAGAAATGATGCTGAAATCCACGCGCCTGTTATCAACGGGTAACCCGGTAGGTCCCACCGCCTTGGACCACGCCGCTAGGATGTTGACACCTGGCGCGATAAGATCTGGCTTCAGGATCTGGGGGGTGATCGTGTTGGGTCCTCTTGAGCTAAACGCTGCCACCACAGGAGATGGCTGAATCCCCACCTTTGTGCCTTGAAAAAAAATCTTCACCGTCGATTTCGCATCAGAAAACAAATACTTCTTAATAGCGTCACCGGCTTTCTGCCCAACGGCGGTCGCTGGTAACAAATGAGCATCCGCCACCAGCTCCTCGCCGTTGGCAGCGGTGTTGCTGAGCACCATCCCCAACGCTCCGGCGGATTTAACCACGGAACCTTTCTGAACCCTAGCAGTTAACCCACGGTCACACAAAACAATTTTCCCAGCAACTTTCTCAGGAGACAACGTTCCCGTGACACACAAGTTCCCATTCATAGCACCGTTACTCACATTCCCTGCATAAACAAAAGGAAGAGGGGAATCCGGCAAAGCGTTACCGCGATAGAGCGAAACGCCGGAGAAGTTAAGGCCATTCCCCAGCGCAACGTAAGCGGGGAAGTCACGATCCAGTGTGCCAGCGCCCACGGTAGTTATCCATGGAGCTACATTGGAGAGACTGTAGGGACTGGGGCCCGCGTTCCCAGCGGAGCATGAAACTAAAATCCCTTTCTCCATAGCGGAAAAAGCTCCAATAGCGACACTGTCTCTGTAATAATCGGCCATGCCACCACCGAGGGACAGAGACAGAACGTTTACGTCGTCAAATATTGCCCTCTCGATAGCGGCAAGAATATCGGAGCTGAAGCATCCGCCCTTCCAGCACACCTTGTATGCAGCAACTCTAGCGCGCGTGGCCATCCCACGTGCTGTCCCAGCCGCGTAGCCGAAGAGGCTCGCGCCGGATACCACCGACCCCGCGGCTGTGCTGGCCGTGTGGGTGCCGTGGCCGTCGTCGTCGCGCGCTGATCTCGACTCCTCGGTTTCATTAATAGGACCAAGAATGGCTTCAACACCCTTCGAGAAAAACCTCGCTCCGATCAGCTTTCTGTTACAATTCGACGCGGTGAAATTCGTTCCCGTCTCGCACGCGCCTTTCCAGGTGCTCGGAACAGGCCCAAGTCCCGTGTCGTCGAAGCTCTTGCTCTCCGGCCAGACGCCGGTGTCGAGGACTCCGATGATGACGTCACTCCCGAAACTCGACTCGGGGAACATGTCGGCGCTCTTGTCGAGTCCAAGGAACATGGGCGTCCTCGTTGTGTGAAGCTCGTACCTCGTCTCCGGGAGCACCGCCAGAATCCCCGCTTGGGTCTCGAGCAAACGCGCTTCCTCGGCGGTTAGTCTGGTGGCGTAGCCATGGATCGCGTTGTCGTAGGTGTACATCATCTCCGCCGAGTCAGACACGGTCTTTAGCGACGACTCGTACCACAGCGCGTGGTGCTCGAAGCTCTCCGGCATCTCCGATTTCGCCACGTGCACAATGTATGTGCTCTTGTCTGGTTCTGCTGCCTCATGGAAGCCCAGAAACAGAACAACCGAGATAATGGCTACGAAGGGTTTACGAAACGAACCCATAGGAATGGGAATGAGAATGGGAAATGGAAATTAGATGAAGCTGGCTTCAACGAGTGGTGATTTTAATGCATAATTTATGCGTTTATGCAAAGGGTGTGAGAAATAGTAAGGAAGCGGTGGGTGGTTGTCTGGTTCTCAAAATAATTGCGTTCAGACAAAAACAAAAGGTGGAAGAGAGAGAGAGAGAGAGAGTGAAGAGTGAGAGTAACTGAGTAAAGATGGAAACATTTCAATTAGCTGATTCAAGATATTTTTCATTTAGTTCACATGGGCGTTTACGTTTACGTTCCCGACCGTTCTCAACCTTCTCCAGTGTGCTACTTTCTTTTATTATTATTTTATGATAAATATTAGCTAGTATTTTTACTGGGACGCATAATATTGTATTTTTTATGGGTTCTATTATTTTTTAATTTTTGCAATGAATAATTTCTTCTTTAAAGGATATATAAATGGTTGGATGATTAAGATTGAAGAGAAAAAATTATTATTAAAGAAAAAAATTCAAATATAACGTGAGTTTTATGTCTCTTTATTGTTATTTTTATTCAATTTTTTCTTTTTAACTTTCTTCTATTTTCTTTTTCTATTCTACACCATGAAACTCACTCTAATCCTTTTTTTGGTTAAAGGAAAAAATAGAGAAAAAAGAAAATTTTAAATTTGAATTAAAAGAAAAGAAAATTCTAAATTTTATTACTATAAGCTAACATTTTTTCTAATTTCTTTTCTCATTTTTTCCGACCAAACAAAAAAGATATTATTATTCGTAAAAGAAGGAAATAAAAAAAAATCGTAGATTTAAATTTTTTTATTAACAAATTAACATTTTAATAATTAATATACGTAGATAAAAAAATCTTTTTTTAAAATAATATGAACAGTGATCAGTAAGACCTATATTTAATTATTATTACTTTATTTTTTTCTCTCATCCTTTTGCCTTTTTTCCTGTTCTTTTAAGATTAAAGCCTAGCTATACTTTTCCTTTTAACAGTTCCGTGCAGACCATCAGTCACATTTCCACGTTCTCCAAACATAACTTCATACACCAATTCTTAACCTACTAACCTTGAATTCCCAACTGCGTCTTTTTGCCGATATTTTATATACGTTGGACAAATAATATGGAATATACATGCATACTGTGTCTGTGCTTGACAGTGTAGAAGATAAGGTGAAGCTCAAAATATTGTAAATTAGGTGTTTCGATTCACGGGTATTTTATTTTTAGTGGCCATTTATACAATTACACAATCTCCACTTCAGCTTTATTAAATGCAAGATATTTTTTATTTTATTTTATTAGTAAGGTTTGGACCTTATCGTCTCTATATGTATACCAGCCAACCATGAACCAACCAAGTTTTATTTTTTATTTTTTTTCTTTCCATTTCCTTCTCTGTTAAGAAACAAGTTCACGGATTACCAATACGAAGAAATTTCGATCACGGGCTTACTTCTATGCTGGGGAATTTTTACGGGAATTGACAAGAGCGGATGACTTGTTTCTTAAACATCTAATTTTGTCTGCTTTTAATAAATATTTTAATATTTTTAGACAAATGCTGTTGACAATTTTGTTATCGAGACTTAAGACATGATAGGTAAATTTTTTTAGAAATATTTTAAAAAAAAAGAAATAAAAAATGAGATAAATTTTTTGATAAATTAAAATAAATTTTTTATTAGCTAATTTTTAAAAATTTATTAATATAATTTTTCTAAAAAATAAAATGATATCTATAAATTAATTAATAAAAAATTCATTTGATTTTATTTTATGAATAATCTCATTTCATTTTTTCTTTTTATTTTTTTTAAAGAAAAATTTATACCCAATACCTTTATTTTGTTTCTACTCCTATAGCTTTTGTGATGTGAATTTACTTTGGTCTTGGACTAATTTGACTCGAGCAAAATGACTCACTTTTTTTTTTTCTTATTCGTACATATCAAATCAAAATCTTATTTAATGACAATCAAATTGTTGGTCCTCAAATCAGTATTGGCAGTTGGAACAACCTATTAATATTTATTAATTAATAATATCTTTTATAGTGCAGTATTGCTTTTTTAATTCATCATAAATTTAAAAATATAAATTAATTTTTTAAATTAAAAAATTTTAATTTTCACATAATTAGGGATGCGTTTATGCTTGGGTTGGAAAGTTGATAGGATATGACTTGTCAAAAAATAAAAAGAAAAATTTATAATATTTAAAAAATTTAAAAGCTAAATAAATTATTAAACAAAAATTAAGCTCCTACTAGCTAGTTATTATTATTTCCCTTGCCCAGTTGCTCACCTAATGATTTTAATTGCATTATTCTATCTAGCTTTTCTATCTTCTTTATACGCATTTTGAAATACATTACTCATAACAAATCATGTCAAATGTCTCTTTAATGTCCAAGGTACAACTGGTAGCCTCTAAGGCTCTAACCAAACATGTTATTTGTCTCCAAAAGAAATTGTCCGAAACACATATTTACCTTTATTGAAATTACTTGTGAAATACATTTTCAATTAATTCAACTTTACCTGTTTTGCTTTTAAAATAATATCACAATGACCCAATAAAAATTATACTCCTGATCTGTCTCATTACAATTATTGTCGTTTATATAGACTAAAAATAATAATAAATAAATAAAAGAGAATAATAATTTTATAAAATTAATTTTATATCATTATTAATTCATTTATAAATTTTGCTATCTATCTTTAATATTATTAGAGATATAAATAAAAAAGTAATTAATATAACATTAAAAAATCAAAATAATAATTATTTTAAAGTAAAAAAAATTCTCTACGATAATTATAATTGGAGAGAGGAAATAATCAAACGTATGTTTTAAATATACTTTCAACTAAAAAGTGTATATACATATTTTATTACAAAGTGAAGCTGTATCAGAAAAAATAGTACCAAGTGAAGTCATTTAGATATACAAAATTTTATGCTTATTGTTACGGATAAACGATAACAATATCTTTTATTTTAAGCTTCATTCGATCTGTTATCTTCTTCTCCACGAAATAACCACCCCAAAGATAGGAGATACGGTTATTATCTTCCAGTTACCAAAATCTCCGCATATCAAGGAGAGAGGTTTCAAGTTCAACCGTTTGGCCTGAGATAATGGGCCTCAACCACCGTTATCAGCGTCCAGGTATTATCTTATAAATACTGCCTCAGTCATGGTGAAAGGTACACAATTCTGACTTTCTCTTTTCCTTTTACACAAGCACACACCGCACCCCCCAACGTGTCGTGTTAACTGTGCTGTGATCTTCTTCCTTAAGTTGCTTCATCTTCATAAGCTTCTTAAGAGAGAGAGAGAGTTTGATCCAACATAAAATCATCCAACACCACTTGTTGGACATTTCTGTTCTCTCCGAGCAGAACAGTGGCGCCGTCTGTGGGAACGATAAATTTTGAATCCCACCACCTCTCAATGGCTAATACCAGAAGGCACCGGAACATTAGACGTGAAGACCCACCCAGGAATCCTATTCCAGAGAATGTGGTGGCAGAAGACGCATTGTCCCACACGGCTTCATCCCGTGCGGGACCTGCAGTTCATGAGCCGGCCAACACACCGGCAGCACAGGAAAACTCTGAAGCTTCATAGCGCTTCATTCAGAATGCTCTCCAGTCACTCATGGCTCGAATGGAGAATCTGGAGAAACGTTATGAACTCCAACGCCAGGAAGACATCCAGCGGCTAATTGCCCAGTTAGAAGATCGCGATAATAGGAGACGAGAGGAAGAACGTTGGCAAAATACCAACGGAAGACGAGAAGAGGAACGTCGGCAAAATACCGACCACATGGAGGATCATGTAGAGGCCGACCGTGCGACGGTTAGAAGACCAAGGACAGCAACGTCGGCCCGAACAGCCGGAACCGACTAGATAGAGCCGGTCGACCATTCCGAGCGGGGCAGGACGTTTCGTTCACAACACGAGACTCACCGCTTGTCGTCGGCCATATCGCCTGAGTATGCCACCGGGGAGAGACCGACAGGTGAGATCATCCGTCATCCCGGTCAAGGCGATGACACGTACCAAAGGAAGTATAGCCGGGGTCACCAGAACAACAGTCCATTTGTCGACTGTATAGTAAAGGCCCCATTCTTAGAAGATTTCGATGGTTCCTTCTTGAAAAAGTATGATGGGAGCCAAGATCCACAAGAGCATATCGATGAGTTTGACATGCAGATGTGCATCCGAGGTATTGAGGAGCCCATCATATCTCGAATCTTCGCTACTACCCTTACAGGAGCGGCCCAAACATGGTTCCATTCATTGCCGCCAAGGACCATTCGTCATTTCGAGGATTTTGGATAAAAGTTTTTGCTGAATTTCGCAACAAGCAAGAAACAGCCAAATTCTGAGTTTGCCTTGGGAAAGATCCGCCAGCAGAATGGGGAGACGCTGCAGAGTTATTTGGATCGATTCAAGGAAGCCGCTTTGCAGGTCCGCGGACTGGAAGAGAATGTCCATGTCCACCTCTTGTCGGCCGGGCTCCATGGATCTTCCCGACTTGCCAAGTCGATTTACAAGGATCCGGTGAAGTCCCTCAATGACTTTGGGATCCGGTCCAAGAAATATTTGGAACTGGAGCAGATGGAGATTGCCAACTCAGCTCCAAGGGAGAATAAAAAGCCCCCCTCACCGAGAAACCGATGTTCTCCCGAAAATTTTCAAGTCGGACAATCCAGCTGACATCCAACTAACACCCCGGCAGGTCGACCTCCGCAAGGATTCCCTGACACTCGTCCTAGGCCGGGGAAATATGAATCAAAGTTTGACAGATACGCTCCGCTGAACGCCACCCGCGGACAGATTTGGAAGGAGGTGGCTTTCACGGAGATGAGGAAGGTTGACCGACCTCCTCCCATAGTTCGAAGGGAAGGGATGGACTACACCCGGTATTGTGATTTTCACAATGGACCAAGGCACACTACCGACCAGTGTTGGGAGCTCCAAGATGCAATCGAGCGGTTCGTACATTAAGGCAAGTTGCGCCAGTACGTAATTCGAACCCAAGGACACCAAGCCAAGAGAAAGGCCCAACAGGAGAACAAACCACGAGACGACAAGAAGAACAAGAAGGATGACGAGTTCCCAGAGCCCGATTTCGAATGCAACGTCATCACAAGAGGATTGGGAGGAGGAGGCGACACGGCCAATCAGCGGAAGAAGTACCTTAAGGAGGTAATGTCGGTAAGAGACCGGCCGAAGTTCAAGGAAACCGGCGGTGGGAGTAGCAAAAAAGACACACCCCCGCTGATTTATTTTACCGAGGACGACTTGAAAGAAGTAGTACCCGGACATGAGGACGGCCTGGTCATAACGGGACCGTCGCCAATTTCCGGGTCAAGAGGATATTCGTCGACAATGGCAGTTCGGCCGACATCATCAACTGGAGCGCCTTCAAAAAGATGAATTTGAAGGAGGAGGATTTGAGGCCGTGTCAAACCATGTTATACGGTTTTAACGGTGAAGGTACCGGCTTAAAGGGGGCCATTGACCTCCAATTAACGCTAGGGACAAAGGAGGGTTTCAGGTCGGAAAGGGTGACGTTCACCGTCGGTGACTTCCCGTCACCATATAACATCATCTTGGGAAGACCCACACTTCACAAGTGGGATATTCTGATGTCTACCAAGCATCAGAAAATGAAGATGATAGGGCACCTCGGCAAAGTCATCACAATCTGGAAAGATCAAAGAGAATCCCGGCAGTGTTACTATAACACGATCAGGGAGACAGAGGGTGGCCCATCATCCCCACCTCGGATCCGACAAGGAGAGCAACGAGGGTCCAGGGCCGACGAGCACCTATCCCGGAAGCCGGTTAATCTGGTGGAGCTCGACATGCGAGACGTGGAGGAATGGAGACCTGAGTCGGTGGATGAGCTTGAGGACGTCCAGATCGGCGTTTCCCCGGGACAAGTCACCAAGGTAGGTAAGCAGGGCGACCCAGAAAACAAAGGCAGATTGATTCAATGCCTAAAGACCAATCAGGATGTCTTTGCTTGGAAGGCATCCGAGATACCGGGGATCAAGCCTACCTTCTGCTGCCACAAGCTGGCAATGTATCCCGGTTCTAAGCCTGTAGAGCAGAAGAACAGGAAGCTCGGTCCAGACAGAAGATAGGCGTTGACCAAACACATTGAAGAATTACTCGAGGCTGGATTTATCAGAGAAATCCAGTACACGACGTGGCTTTCCAACGTGGTGATGGTAAAGAAGCCCAATGGAAAATGGCGAGTCTGCGTTGACTACACCGACTTGAATAAAGTCTGTCCCAAAGACTCGTACCCCATGCCGAGTATCGATCAGCTTGTAGATAACTCGGCGGGTTTCCAGCTGCTGTCTTTCATGGACGCTTACTCGGGGTATAACTAGATACCCATGCATCCCGACGACAGAGAGAAAATAGCATTCCAAGGTATTGATGCTAACTATTGTTATGATGTCATGCCTTTTGGCTTGAAAAATGCAGGGGCGACTTACCAGAGAATGATGAACAAAGTCTTCTCGGATCAAATCGGGCGTAACATTGAAGTATACATCGACGATATGATCACGAAGACATCGACGACCGGGGACCACATCCAGGACTCGGAAGAAACCTTCCAGAAATTACGGCAACATAACATACGGCTGAACCCGCTAAAATGCGCATTTGGGGTAAAAGCCGGGAAATTCCTGGGTTTTATGTTGACCCACAGGTGAATAGAAGCAAACCCGGACAAGTGCAAGGCCGTCCTGGATATGCAGTTTCCGACCAGCAAGAAGGAGGTCCAGCAATTGACGGGGAGGATGGCGGCCCTAACCCGATTCCTACCAAGGTCCGCGGAGAAGGCTCTTCCATTCTTCAAGCTTTTAAAGAAGGAAGCCAAGATCCGATGGAATTCAACGTGTGAAGAGGCGTTTCAACAAATAAAGACATGCTTGGCCTCACCCCCGGTGTTGTCAAAACCAGAACCAGGGGAGACACTCATCTTGTACCTCTCGGTCGGTGAAGAAGCCATCAGTGCCGTCTTGGTCAGGGAGGTAGACAAAACTCAGCGCCCAGTATATTTTGTAAGCCGAGCTCTCAAGAACTCGGAGCTGAGGTACCAACAGCTCGAGAAGGTGGCTTTTGCCTTGCTCACCACAGCAAAGAGGCTTCGCCCGTACTTCCAGAGCCATACCGTCGTCGTCCGGACAAACCAACCCATCCGACAAGTGTTGCACAAGCCGGATTTGGCAGGAAGGATGATGAACTGGGCCATCCAATTGTCCGAATTCGACATCCAGTACGAAGCCCGCCATGCCATTAAGTCACAAGCCTTGGCCGACTTCATTGTAGAGTTGACACCGACATCGGCCACTCAGCAGAGAGATAAGGTTTGGAAAGTGTACGTCGACGGCTCGTCTAACGCGAAGGGGAGTGGAGCCGGAGTCATAGTTGAAAATCCTGAAGGAGTATCCCTTGAGCAATCTCTCCAGCTCAATTTTCCGACGTCCAACAATCAAGCAGAATACGAAGCTCTCATTGCAGGATTAAAGCAAGTCAAGGAGCAGGGAGCGACAAGGGTTAACATCTTTACTGATTCTCAGCTAGTTTCCGCACAGATCGAGGGCAGATATTAGACCAAAGGTCCTTTGCTAGCCAAATATCTAGCAAGGGTAAAAGAAATTATGGCAGAATTCGATGAAGTAATAGTCGCCCACATTCCGAGGGAAGAAAACGCCCGAGCCGACATCCTATCAAAGTTGGCTAGTACGAAAGGGGTAGGAAACCACAGGTCGGTCATCCAGCAAGAGCTCGCCCAACCGGCATGCGTTATGATCGTGCTCATTGCCGACGACTGGAGAAGACCCATCATCAACTATTTAGAGCAAGGAATCGTCCTAGACGAGGAGCTAGAAGCAAAGAAATTAATCCGGGAGGCGGCTATGTATGTAATCCTCAACGGAGAACTTTACCGCCGAGGTCTACATACTCCGTTATTGCTGTGTTTGAACTCAAACCAAGCCGAGTATATGCTCTCGGAAGTGCACGAAGGGATCAATGGACAACACATGGGGGCTAGAGCTTTGGCACTAAAGGTTCTCCATGCAGGCTATTTTTGGCCGACCATGAAAGCCGACGCGGCAGAGCATGTTAAAAAATGTTATACTTGCCAAAGACATGCGAGGATAGTGTGGATTCCCCCGTCCGAGCTCAGTTTGATCACTGCACCGTGGCCATTTTACAAATGGGGCATGGACTTGCTGGGGCCATTTAAAGCTACAGAGGGTCAAATGCGATGGCTAATAGTGGCCGTCGACTATTTCACCAAGTGGATCGAGGCCGAGCCATTGTCCGCCATCACCTCAGCCTGTGTTCAAAAGTTCTTGGAGCGGAGCATAATAGCGAGGTTCGGAATCCCGGCAGAAATTGTCACCGACAATGGAACGCAGTTTACCGACGGAACGTTCAAGACAATGATGACCGGCCTCCATATCAAGCACCACTTCGCCTCAGTGGAACATCCCCAGTCTAACGGCCAAGCAGAAGCAGCCAACAAAGTCATCCTCGAAGAGTTGAAGAAAAGAATGAACGAGGCTGGCCCGAACTGGGTCGAGCAACTTTATTATGTACTTTGGGCTTACAGAACGACGGCCCAAACAGCCACTGGTGAGACCCCATTCAGAATGACTTATGGCTGTGAAGCCATGATCCCTGTGGAGATCGGCCAATCATCATGGAGGAGGCAGCATATATCTCAGGAGAACGACAATGGTGCTGCCCTATCGGCCGAGCTAGATTTGATAGAAGAAATTCGCGCTGCTGCCCATCGCCGAGATCTCCATCAAAAGAGCAAGTTGGCCCAAAGATACAACAGAAAAGTGAAACCGAGGTCCTTTGAAAAAGAAGATCTCATGTTACGCCGAGCGGACATCGGAAACAAGAACGCCCGAGATGCGAAGCTGGTAGCAAACTGGGAAGGACCATACCGGGTGGTCCAAAATATTGGACAAGGAGCCTACTTGTTGGAAACCTTGAACGGCAAACAAGTCAAACGGACTTGGAACGCGGACAAGCTGAAGAAGTATTATAGCTGAAGGTCCATGTGTTTTCCTTTAGTTGGCTTCTAGTCGGTCATAGGGATCATGGAACTCCACCATGTGTTTCCCTTTAGTCGGCTTTAAGTCCGTCATCGGAATCATAGATGTCATGTGTTTCCCTTTAGTTGGCCGTCGGGCCCGTCATTGGGATCATGGGACTAGCGATTTTCATTAGATTTTGTGAACCGGGGACATACAACCGCGCAAGTCTATTCTGAAGATCGTACTATGTAATTTTTCATGTTTTTTGTCAATTGATTATGTGAACCGGGAACACACACCCGCGCAAATCTGTAATTGATACCATGAATTATTAATAAAATCCTTGATGCAAGGAATATTTTCGTGCACGAATTATGAGCGCTTCGTCGTTGTTTTATATTAACTCGGTCCTGATCAGGCCGACGTAACTATTTAATCCCGGGTGAATCATCGGATTTTCCGAAAGAATTACATCTACAGGTTAACGTTACGAATATATTAACAGTTGCTAAGACGGGAACATGATCCCTAAATTACATTTAATACCGACTAGGTGATTCGGATTAAATAATATACTTGGCTATATAAGCCGACGATAAAATACCGACTGATGAGTTGAAGATACTTGGCTTTTGGAGCCACAATACGGAAGAAATAAATGGCAAGTTATAAAAGCCGACGAGTATTACTTAATTGTGCAAAATACTTGTTCAATAAAAGTATGTAACAAAAAATGCAGAAAAAGAAAATACAAAATAAGACCGGCATCCCAGCCCTTCAATTTCCCCCGCCGCTCCGACCTAGGGCCTCCCCGAGTGAATCTGCTGAGCTCGGCTCCTCCTCTTCGCTATCAGAAAGGGTCAGCAGCTGACCATTCCCAATGTAAGACTTGAAATGCATCCCCTCGGTATTCAATGAGACGTCGGGGTTGAGGAATCGAACTTGGGCCAAAGCATTGTTGAAGGACGCCTCAGAAGACTTAGCGAGCTGGGATTGCACAAACCGAAGCTCATTAAAGGCTTCATCCGCGTCCTTGGTCTTTTTATCATTCAAGGCCAGCAAATCCTTGTATAGCACATTGTATTCAGCAGACCGGCGCCGGTAGACAGCAGCAGATTCTTTGAACTTGGCCGCATCAGCTCGGCGGATTCAGTTTCCGCCCGAGAAGTTTCCAGTTCTGCCCAAGAAGACGCCTGTTCAGCCCGAGCGGTCTCGAGTTCGGCAGTCAGCTTAGCTACCAACTCCTGAGCTTCTTTGGCTTCCGCTCGGGATGCCTCCACTTCCTTGGCTGAAGTAGCAGCACTTTCCCGAGCAAGATCCAGCTCCTGTTGTAGCCGTTGGACCTCGTTCTCGGAAGCCTTAAGGTCAGCGGCCCCCTTGCAAGCTTTTTTGTTTAAAGACACTAAGCTTCCGAGCAAGGAGGCAGTCTTGTAGCAAGCCAACTCCAGTGCGCCCAACTCTTCTCTTTCGACATCACCGAAGGGAACCAGGTCGGAGTATCTTTTTGGTGCCCGGAGAACATGAAAAAGCTCCCGAGTCACACCTTGGTCCCAGAGAGTTCGAGGGGACAGTTGGAGGTGCTCCTCGGAAGGCCCGGGCACCGGGACAGCATCAGTAATGACCGGGGCATCCACAACGACGTCAGCCATGGGCTCGTCAGGGACGTCGATGGGTGTCTTGGCCACAGGAGAAGGTGGAAGGGGGGCCGACGGAGAAGGTGGAAGAGGGGCCGAAGGAGCCTCAATAATCGGCTCGGCCGGAACAGGGGACGACCAAGACTCGTCGGCCGTCTTCTGACCCTTATCCTCGGTCCGTTTTCGCTTCCTCCGATGAAGTTTCAAGGCTTCGAGATGAGCTGGCCGGGGAGCAGGGTTGGTGTTCATCTCGGTCGCTGCACGACAACAAGAAAATGAAAATCAAAACCAGTATTAAGTATTGGCAATAATAATTTTCAAAAGCAATTCAAACTGACCACACTGAATATAATATGCTATGGGAGCCAAGTTGTTTGAGGCTTTGTACGCTAATATGCTAGCCGCGGAAGAAGCATCCGAATCCGACAACCGAGTCTCGTCGGTTCGATAAGCAGCGGAAGGAAGATCATGGTGGGTGGAAGTCCAATACAAAGGAAACTTCCATGATCCCGGAGAAGACTCAGATCTAGAAAAGAATGGATGTTGGCCGGGTTCGGCAACAACTTTGAAAAATTTGTCTTTAAAACCTTTAAAAGACTCGGCAAAGAGAGAGAAAAGCCAACGATCATATTGGTGGTCTTTGCGACCCCGAAAAGAGGTCCACCCTTTCCGGTCGGCAGGTTCTTTGCCTGATCGGTTAGCTTGGACAGAGAAAAAATAAAAGAACAAGGAATAAGTGCAGGGAACCTCTAGTTTCTGACAAAGAATTTCGAAGGCCTGCATAGAAGTCCAGCCATTCGGATGAATCTGAGAATGAGCAACTTGCAGGTGCTCTAATACCTGCATTTGGAAGTCGGTAAAGGGAAGGCGGACTCCCAACAGAGTGATTATGTCTTTGTAAAACAAAAAGAAATCAGGGTCATTACCCTCTCGGGTAGAGCATATAGGCTCACCCGGGCTGGGAAGACAAACATGAAAACCCTCTTGATCCCCAAGGGGGAGGGATGCAAGGTCCTCGGAACTCATCGCCAAGGTGTATTGTAACACCTCATGAGCAACCCAGGGGAACCTACCTGTCAAAGCAGGGGAGAGAGTTTGGGAAGGAGACCCAGTTGCGGATTCGTCAACGGTTCTAGCGACGGACGGATCCATAGCTACCTATTAACAATAAAAAAGAAACAATTAGTCAAGTACCTGGGAGGAGAACCGTCAAGGGATTGGGTTGAGAAGAGGCCGAAGTCGGCATGGTAGATTCTTCAACAGCAGTCGGCACCCCGGTATTGAAATCCGACTGAAGTGGTGAGATAGGGATTTCTTTGGGGGGAGGTTTAGGGACCCAGATGGGGTTATGACAACAGCGGTCCAACAAGTCCTCGGCCTGCCTATTAAGATCCCTACTGGCTAAGTACATAAATTCTTCAATACATTTCGAACAATGTTCGTACTGAACTTCAAAACCTGGCTCGACTAAGGGGTAGGTTTCAGAATCATCTGAAGGGGCTTTACTAGAAGGGATGGAATCCTTAGGGGATGCCCTAGATTCAGCAGCCCTAGATTGGGAAGCAAGGATTGCTGATCTTTGACGTGATGAAAACCCCAAGTTAGAAGACCCTAACCTAGAAGGAGTGGGATGTTTGGGCCTAATCTGGAAGGGACGGGAAGTTTTGGAGTGGAGGCTTTAGAATTGCCTAGACCCGAAGGGGTTCGAAGCAGGGATTTCCTTTTTTCTTCCTCAGGAAGGGGCAAGCCATAAAGCCAGAATGCAGCACGGGAGGAACATGATTTGCGGATTTCCTCTACTTGCTCAGGGGTGTATTTCATGATGAAGAAGAAGCAAGATACAAAGACTGAGGAATGTGAAGGGGCAAAAGTGCGTAGAAGAGGTTGATATTCAGGGTATATACAGAAGAAGAGAAGATGTAAAAAATTATAATGCCAACAAAAGAAAGAAGATAATGAACAGAAAGATACCTGGATAAGAAGAAGATGGCAAAGAGAGAAGTAATAGCGAAGAACAAGCGACTCCAGAAAAATGCTGGGAAAAGCGAGAAAGCAGAAGTGCAACAGATGCAAAAAAGGCACAAAGAAGATGGAAATGCAGAAGATGTGAAGATTCGCGTGAAGTAAAAGTGTTTTAATGAAATGAAACGGAAAGGGCGCATTAAGCAAGAAGTGTAACCGCCAGGATTCAAAAATTATGGATAATAACTGCTGGTCATAGAAAAACGTGGAAGGGGCAGAAATGTCATTAGCCCAGAAAGGAAATGATTGAAGCGTGCAAGAGAAGGACAAAAACTGATCAAACAGGACACGTGGCAGCTAAGGGGAAGAGGACATTCCATTCCCTTATGATCATAGGCGTTCCATTCTTCCATGCTTGTAGCTGTCCAGGCGGCTGAGAAAAGACAAGGGCAGTTCGACATTGAAATCGACAAGGAGTAATTAGCAAACTTGGTCAGATGATGTGCCATCTTTACAAGGGGCAGGTACGAAGTACACCTCGGTTCAAATGGTGGTCATCTCGGCTTGGATATTGATCACCTTGGTTTGGACGAATGTCACCTCGGCTCGGGTATTGAGTATATCGGCTCGGACGATGATCATGTCGGTTCGGACATCAAACTAGCCCTGCTTAGGTTTTACCTAAAAAGCATAGTCGACTTCATTGTTGATACATCCCGGCCATCCAGAATGCTAGAAGACCGGGCTGAGGGGCATCTGTTACGGATAAACAATAACAATATCTTTTATTTTAAGCTCCATTCGATCTGTTATCTTCTTCTCCACGAAATAACCACCCCAAAGATAGGAGATACGGTTATTATCTTCCAGTTACCAAAATCTCCGCATATCAAGGAGAGAGGTTTCAAGTTCAACCGTTTGGCATGAGATAATGGGCCTCAACCACCGTTATCAGCGTCCAGGTATTATCTTATAAATACTGCCTCAGTCATGGTGAAAGGTACACAATTCTGACTCTCTCTTTTCCTTTTACACAAGCACACACCGCACCCCCTCAACGTGTCGTGTTAACTATGTTGTGATCTTCTTCCTTAAGTTGCTTCATCTTCATAAGCTTCTTAAGAGAGAGAAAGAGTTTGATCCAACATAAAATCATCCAACACTACTTGTTGGACATTTCTGTTCTCTCCGAGCAGAACACTTATGAAAATCGATATAAACATATAAAAATTTAGGAATTATACTTATTTTTATCTTACTAGCGTTGGCTACAAGCCGAAAGATTCTCCGGTTTCAAAAAAAATACTTAGTGGTATAAAATTTCAAATACAGTATGATATTATTTAATTTTGTAAGCGTCATTCCCGAAAATTTTTAAAAATTTCATTGAGAAAAAAAATCATGTTATTACATTTAGAGTTCAAAAGTTATTTATTTTTTATTTTTCAATAAAAATTCCTGCTTTCATTTTCTTAATTAGTCTCAACTTTCTTTTTAAGGTAATTAGTCTCAACTTTTAAAGTTACTGTGTTAAGGTTATGTCTGTCTCAGTAACCTTTTGTGTTTGTTTTTTTAGTTCTTAAATAAGTAGTATACATTACTTATATAGCTACTTTTTACAATTTAAGTAACTCATTTTTTCAATCTTGCAAGTCTAAATAATTTACCAAATATATTCCACAAATAGTCTCACAACCTTACATTTTATTACTGTATTATAAAAATTGATATTTTCAAGTATTAAAATTTTATCTTAATTCTTTTAAATTTTACTTGTAATATAAATATTTTATATTAAAATTTAATGAAGATTAAGATTTCATCTAGTGATAATTAATGTCGTTCGAAAGGATTTATTCTCGGCCACACACATATTGGTCAGTGCATCGAAAATCATAACCATCCCATCTTTATTTTATAAACACTTTATCAACTTATTATTTTTATAATGTTTTACATCAATATCATATTATCTACTATACGTCTATACTTAATGTGTTTTTGGTGAGAGTTAAAATTAATTTTAAATGAAATTAATTTTGTTAAAATGCTTTTAGTTTAAATTAATTTTTAATAACATAAATAATGTTTGGATACTTTTATCTTAAAAGTAATCCTTTTTTAAAACTTAGCATAAAATCAATAATAATTAAACAGTCAGTATATTTTTATAAAATCAAATTTAACTGTAATTAAATTCATAAAAAGAAAAAAAAAACAATTATGTTTGAACAGGGGAAATTATAATTTAGCACATGCTTAAAAATTAGAATGTGTTTCTTTTTGAAAGAAAAAATATTTTGTAAGAATCTCTCAAAATTAATAAGATATTCATTTATTTGAATAAACTGAATCAGCTACACAGTACATATATTTATTATTATAAATATGAATAAAGTTATTTATTTTATAAATCAGATTCTATGAAAGCCAACCACATATCTATGTTTTAATTTCTAATAGAACACTCTATTACTTTTTGCTAGTGATGTCGTAAATCGTAATACACAAGAAATATGGAAGCTGATTGTCCGATGCATTGTTCAACAACGTGGACAGCCCACCTTAACATGAGCATTAATCATAGGGAAGGTGATTGTCTAATAAACTTTTAAAAAAATTCAATAGAAGTTTTAATTCAATCACTGTATATAATTTATTAAAAATAAATAACGTCAGAATATTTAAGACGTAGATTATATTTTAGTTAAATATATACTTTTTTATTTTATTATAATTCATATTATAATTATAATATTATTTATTTAACTATTAAAATAATTATTCTATATTTTAATAATTATAAAAATAAAATATAAAATAATTACATAATTATATAATTAACAATTACGTATAATATATATATATATATAATAAAATTATATATAAATATATAACAACATTATTTATAATTCTAAAAAATATATGTAACAGGACGGAAAATGACATAGTCAATTTTACTTCCACCCTACTTGTTTTTTCAAGTCGGACAAATCGATTCCAACCTCTATCAAAACATGTTTTCCGCCAAACTTGAGATAGGATCGATAAGTACTCATGAATTGAATTTTTATTTTTATTTCCATGCTTGTTATCAAACACCTGAAGTTGTCGTAAAGTTATTTCAATTTACTTAAAGATTTTAAAAATTTAGGTTCTAATATACTATTATATTAAATATTTAGAAGTAAAAACTTTTTATTTATAATAATTTTAATTGACTCGAATAAAATTACTTTTCATAAAACTATATATGATTTAGAAAAGAAAAGAAAAATCAGAGTTTATTAAGCATCAATTGCGCTGGAAAAAGCTGCCAAGAGCCTCTCTTTGCTTGCAGGGATAATGAACCGTCTTTGGCTGCTAGCCAGTTCTGGGTCGCACCTCATGTTTTCACAGCTTGATGACGCGTTTTCTAAATGTCGTCGTAGTTACCCACTTAATCTCTATTATTAAATGTAAATTTATCTAAAAATATTTTAAAAAAGAAAGTAATAAAAATAAAATGAAATAAGTTTTTCAATAAATTAAAATATATTTTTCATTAATTAATTTAGAGATGTCATTTTATTTTTTAAACAAATTATATTGATGAATTTTTAAAAATTAATTGAAGAAGAATTTATTTTTATTTATGAAAAAGATTATTTCATTTTTTATTTTTTTTTTAAAAAATACTTTAAAGAAGTTTACCTAAAGAGATCCTTACACACTCACAAACAAGAAGTATCAATGTATCACTTTGATTTTAGAAATACCTGTTGGGTTATGTTACGTATTGTGTAATTGTGATGGTATTGATCTCCTTTCACCAACTCATTTATTTCCATTTTGACGATTTTTTCCTTTTCCTAGAAAGGGCCCTAATGAGATAAAATGACCCAAAAATGAAAAAGTCTTTCACGTGTTATATGTATCACAATCACATGGCCAAAGAACATAACCATCACAAGCAAGGTTGTCAAGATCGCGAGTTTCCTCAGAAACTCGTACGATCTTGCGATCTTCAGAAGCTTCAACGAGTGAACTCGGCCAGAGGATCATAAGGTAGGGGATCGTTCATGGATCGTGTGCTTACTCACGTTTTGGACGGATCGGCGATCCGTGTCGATCCCAGATGAAGAAAGAAAAAAAAAAGCCTTGCGGGTCGGGTTCGACTGACCCGAGTGAAAACCATACCTTAGTTATGTCGATTAGGGCTCGCGAGAATTCACTTCAGCTCTCCTGTAAGGTCTTCCCTCTTCCGCTCGTCGCCGTTCTTGCTCTTCCGCGCCGTGCTCGTCGCCATTCCTGGTCTTCCGCGCCTGCTCGTCGCCGTTCCTGTTCTTCTGCGCCGCTCGTCGCCACCGTTCCCTTCACTGCCGTGCACTCTCGTTGTTGGTCACTCTCGTTGCCACCGTTCCTGTCTCTTTCCCTGCGTGCGGTGCGGGCTTCTTCTGGTCTGGTGCGCCGTGTTCTACTTCTACTCTTCTTGTTCTAATTTGTTTTAAATATAGTGTGGGACTGTGGGTAAACTTAATGTTGATTAAAAATTAATTTTTTTAAAGAAAATATAAGTATAACTTATACTGTATAACACCTCTTAGTCTCTGTTTGGTATTTTGAAGTTAAAAAAATGGCAAGTGGCAGCAACAACCATACTACTGATGGTCCCAGTGCTGAAAGTGTAAGGAGTACTGGAAGTGGTACTGGATCAAGGACTGATATTGCATGGAATCATTGTGTTTCAATTGATGGGAATGCTAGAAAACTGAAGTGTAAATATTGTGAGAAGGTATTTACGGGAGGAATTTATCGAATGAAGCATCATTTAGCAGGAACTTCAAAGGATGTTGGAGCATGTAGGGCTATTCCTGATGACGTGAAGAAATTAATGTGGGATGTTGTTTCTCAGTTGCAGCAAAATCTGATTAAAAAGTCGCAATTCAAAGAATATGAAATTGTGACTGAATCAGATGAGGGTGAAAAAAGAAAAAGAAAAAGAAAAAGAAAAGATATTGATACTGCAGCAAATGTTTTCAAGAAAAGGGGAATGAGCTCTCAGTCTACTATAAATAACATTTTCAAGAAGAACTTGAGGGAGGATGCATGTGAAGAAATTGCCAAAATTTTTTACAACAATGCTATACCTTTTAATGTAGCAAAGAGTGAAGAATTCAAGAAGATGTTTGAATTGGTTGCAAAACATGGTCCAGGATTTAAGCCACCATCCTACCATGAGGTGAGGGTTAAATATTTGAAGCAGCAAATTGAAAAGACCAATCAAGATTTGGAGGAACATAGAAGATATTGGAAGAAAACGGGATGCACTATAATGACTGACGGATGGACCGATAGGAGGAGGAGGACTATTCTTAACTTTTTGGTAAATAGTCCTAAGCGAATTGTATTTTTGAAGTCTATTGATGCTTCTGACATATGTAAGACAACTGATAGAATTTTCAAGATGATGGATGATATTGTTGAGGAGGTAGGAGAAGAAAATGTCATCCAAATTGTAACTGACAATGCAGCCAATTACAAGGCTGCTGGAGATTTGTTGATGCAAAAGAGAAAGAAGTTATATTGGACACCTTGCGCAGCTCACTGCATTGATTTAATGCTAGAAGATTTTGAGAAGAAAATTCCACTCAATCAAGAGACAATTGCGAGTGGTAAAAAAATTACAACCTACGTCTATTCAAGAACTGGTCTTGTTTCCTTATTGCATACATTTACTAAGGGAACTGATTTGATTAGACCAGCCACTACTCGTTTTGCCACTTCTTATTTGACTTTGGGATGTTTTCATGAGAATAAGGGATCACTTATTAGGATGTTCACATCAAAGGAGTGGAAATCTAGTCAATTTGTAAAGACTAAGGATGGGGTGCTTGTGGAAAATTTGATCACTGATAAGGCATTTTGGAATAATGTCTTGAATTGCATGAGGGGTGCTTTTCCCCTAATTAAGGTGTTACGCATGGTGGACTCAGATGAAAAGCCAGCCATGGGCTTCATTTATGAAGAAATGGACAGAGCCAAAAAGAAGATACAAAATCTCTTCAATGGGGTTACTAAGAGGTAATTAATTAATTATCTTCCACTTGTTCGATTTCTTAATTTATATTATTATAGGCTTTGTTTGAAATTTTTTTTTTTACCATTCTTAGCTACACTCCCCTTTGGGAAATCATTGATGAAAGATGGGATAGGCAATTGCATCGACCTTTGCATGCTGCAGGCTACTATCTTAACCCCATGTTGCACTATAATCCTGAATTTAAAGCTGATTATGAAGTGAAGCGTGGACTATATGACTGTTTAGATAGGATGGTGGGAGACATTGATGAGATATCTATGATTGATGCTCAAATTGAGGATTTCAAAAGCAAATCTAAGTTTTTTGGTAGTCAAATAGCTCAACGTGCACTTAAAACAAAAACTCCAGCACAATGGTGGAAGTCATATGGTGATGAACATCCAGAATTGCAAAGATTTGCTATTTGAGTATTGAGTTTGACATGTAGTTCATCCGGTTGTGAACGTAACTGGAGTGTCTTTGAGAGAGTAAGAATTTGAATTTATGAAATTCATTTTATAATTATTTACCTATCCTATACGTAGTACCTATTATTTGTTAATGGATTTTATAATTATTTAGGTTCACACCAAGAAGAGAAATCGTTTACACCAAAAGACCATGAATGATGTGGTGTTTGTCATGGCTAATTCAAGATTGAACAAGAAGAAGGATGTTAGAAAAAGGAAGGTTTATGACATTGATGATCTTTCTTCTGATGATGAATGGATTGTGAAGGACAATTAGGCAAATTCAGATTTGGATGTTGTAGATGAACACATTTTAGTTCAAGCGAGAGAAAATGCTAGTGGTGGTGGTGAACCCATAGATGATTTGGAGGTTCCTCCAATTGTTGATGATGTAGATGGAGGAGATGCAATTAATGAGGATGAAGATCATATGGAGAATGACTATCCTAATTTTAATTTGAATGATCTCCTAGACTAGTGTGATTGTATTAAGTAATTATTAACTTATTACGACTTTTATGAGTTTATGTTATGACTTGTGAACTTATTTTGACTTGTGTTATGTTTTGGATCTTAATGTTTATGATTTATTATGAGTTATAAGTTGTTTTTATTGTCTATGTTATTTTTTATGTATATGCATGTGTATAAATGTAATTTTACATATATACGTAACTCTTACGATATGAGTTATGATCCCCGAGTTACGATCTTTTATCCCCTTCCGATCCTCTTCCGATCCTTGAGTTTGACAACATTGATCACAAGCTTTATATAATCTGAGATACTAGTCTAAAATATCACCAGATCGAATTTATAAAACCATCTTTCTTAAATAATTGAGGTTCATAATCATTAGTTTTTTTTTTTAAATGATATATGAACAGTGCAGCTTTTTTGTCTTGGTTATAATTGCATTGATCCATACTACTTAGTTACGAGCTTTCTTAGAAATTTCAATAATTATGAGCTACCTGATATTATTGTGTTATTTTTTTGCAACTGATTGCGAGGACACTGTCAGCAACTCAGCATATATTGTTATTCTTTTTTATTAACTTTCAGCATATATTCTATATATTTCCAAATTTTAGTGAACGATATATATAGTTTTGATCCATAGTCTTGTATATATGTGTCTGAGTATTTACTATACATGCCCCGGCCTTTCTTAGCTCGGGGACCAAGTTCTACGTAAATTACAATAGAGATTTTAATTTTTTTAAAAGGAAATTACAATTAGAGATAATATTTATATATATGGATCTAATTATTAATCAGCGTTTGACAGAAACTTCATTGGAAGGTTTTTAATTTGCTTTTTCCATTAAGGAGTTATACTTTTATAAGATGTACCATCAGAGTGCATTAATGAATCATAAGTTATTTAGTAAGCAGTGCTTATATAATACTATATCTACTCACAAAATGACAAAAAGCGGGCTGGTTTGGAAGTAAATTTTGTATTATTAAGTATTAAGGTACCGTAAAGTTGTCATGTTGATTTTTAAAGTAAAGTTGTCATGAAACATTAAGAAGTAGAATAATTTGTGATTTTCATTTTGTAATATAGGAGTTGAGAATTGTTTAAATTCTATGAAGTAAAAAAATAATTACTACCAAAAGAAGTAAAAAAAAAATGTTATGATGAAACTTATTTAAATATGATAAAATTGTAACTATTTGATTACATTATTAGAGATATTCTGAAGAGAAAGATAAAACAGATAAAAAGAAGAATTTAATTTTGGTTTATAAAATCTTTTCACATTTTTTTTAAACTCAAAGTATTCTTTTTACTAGTCTTTTTTGGCTCTGCATAAATATTCTTTCTACCTTGTCTTTTCAACCAATTAACAAACTCTCCAAAATTTGAAAGAAAAAAAAAACCTAGATTATCGTTTGATATAACTCAAGTACATTAAATATTTTTAAAGTATAAATTATGTTTATAGTTCCTAAACTTTTATACATTTCTATTTTTAATTCTTAAACTTTTCATTCATGAGTTAAAGTCTTTCAATTTTTTTATCTTAAGTTTTGATCCTCATCTACTTGGACGCTAAATAATGACATAATGTTAATTTTATTATATTTTGTAGAGATTTATTTTCAAATTACTCAGATAAAATATTTATTAATTAGATATTAAATAATTTTTTATGACCAAAAACTCTCAAAATACACTTCACTTGTACCCACCTCTGTTCTACCAAATCCCTACACAATCCCAAACCTTATTCACGAGATTAAGAATAGGAACAAATGTAACAAATGAAATCTTGCAAAGCCGTATATTATGTGAGAAGACTAATATTAAACTAAATATAATAAACAAGAATAAAATAATTTACTTTATAAATATGATTCTTTGACAACAATATATATATATATATACACACACACACACGTGTGTTTGTGTTTTAATTTTTAATAGATGGATAAAATATGTTCAGTCCCCCAATTATTAGGAATTTTAATTTTTAGTCCTCCAACTAATTTTTTATTGATCTTGGTCCTCAAAGTATTGTTCCATTTTCTTTTTCATCCCACTTCTCCATTAAGTGGTAACTTGTTGTCTAAGGTGGTGAATTAGCGGATGTCACGCGTCAAAATTGCTATGTTTGTAGTTTAATAATTTTAGAAATTTTTGTAAAATTATTTTTTATTTAATTTCTTTTATCAAATATTATTAAGTGGCAAAGTGTTTTGTGTACATTTCATAAGGGAGCAAAGCTACGTTGGTGGTGGAGCCCTAGCTCAGGCAAGAAGTGAGAGGCTGCTCAAACTCGTCAAAGGAGGAGAAGTGGTCATCGAAGAATGTTAGGTCAAAGAGATTATCATGTTGATTGAATTGTCAAGGTCAAGGGATGTGCCTTCTTTAGCATCTCCGTCAATCTCCATTGTTGAGAGTTGGAAGAAATGTCTTTGTAGAGATAGAGAAATGTTGATAACGTCTCACAATGCAAAGAACGAGAAGATTGTTTTCGGGATGCCCTAATTGGAAGGTAATTAGGCGTTTTGTTACCAGTTGATACTAGTTTATTTTTTGTATTTTTTTAGCTCAAAAAAATTGAAGAGGGAGTGCATTATTCGTATTTTAGGTGGACTGATGTAAAGGATGGTGATTTGATGTACTTGACCGAATGGTTGTTGAAGCAGATGAAGAACATATAAAAAGAATATGAACAAGTTGCAAAAGAAGGCAATGGCTAAAAAGAAGCAAAAATTTTGTATGGATCTTGCTTTGTTGCCATGAATGATAACTCTGTATGAGGTATGACCTATGTGTTGCCAAATGTTGGACAACCCACCTTAACATGAGTATTAATCAAAGGGAAGGGGGTTGTCTAATAAACTTAGAAGAAGAAAAATCAATAGAAATTAAATGTAACTTAATGTCTAGAGAGAAAGAGAGAAAAAAAATAAAAGATTATGAATATAATAAGTGACTCATTATTAGCAAAGATCTTTATTTTATAAACACTTATCAACTTATTATTTTTATATATTTTTTATATCAATATCATATTATCTATTATACTTAACATGTATTTAGGTCAAAGTTAGTAAAATTAATTTTAAATGAAAGTAATTTTTTAAATAAAGTAATTAATGTTTGAATATTTTTTTGTGTGAGAATTGATATCAATGTTAGAGAGCTTTACATTAATGTTTAGATACTTTTAGCTTAAAAAGTATTATTTTAGGGTCTTATTAACCAATGTCATTAAAATGTTAGTTAAGATATTAAAAGAAAAAATATTTATTATAAATATCATAAAAAAAGCGTATAAAAAAGCAACACAATTTTACATATTTCAATAAAAAAAATCTTTTTAATTCTTTAATCAGTGTCCTGTGAACACTTGCTATTATTTCCTCTTTTTTTTTTAAAACTTAACATGGATTTAATAATAAGTAAACATTTATATTTTTATAAAATCAAAGTAAACGTTTAACTTGAAATTTTTACCCTAATATGAATCACACGTTAATTTATCTCACTTCCAACTTTTTCTCTCCAATAGAGTGATGCGGGCAACATTTTCTAAATTTCTAAACATCTAATCTGACAATCTCATTGATATACAAGGAGGTCAACTTTTCTAAGGAAAATCTGATATTAATGGGGATAAAGTGAGCAGATTTGGTCAATCTGTCAACAATAACCCAGATAGAATCTAAACCTCTCGGGGTTCTAGGCAGTCCTACGACAAAATCCATGGAGATACTATCCCACTTCCACTGGGGTATCTCTAAGGGTTACAACTTTCCTGAGGGTCTCTGATGTTCTATCTTAGCCTTCTGACAGATTAAACATGCATATACAAACTCACTAACCTCCTTCTTCATGTTTGGCCGCCAAAACATTGTCTTGAGATCTTGATACATCCTGGTGGCTCCAGGGTGGATACTCAAACTACTCCTATGTCCTTCCTCCAAAATCATTTTCCTAAGCTCAGATACATTGGGAACACAGATTCTATCTTAAAACTTCAAGACTCCATCTGATCCCACATGAAAACTACTATCTTTTCCTGCCACTATGGCTTCTAACTGAGTCTTCAGAAAAGGATCTGACTTCTGGCCCTCTCTGATCTCTCCTTGCAAACTGCTAGTAATCTTCAAAGCTCCTAGTCTTATACTGTTAGGGGTTACCTCGCACAACAGGCTAAGGTCTCTAAACTGTTCTAGGAGGTCCAATTCCCGAACCATCAAAGCAGATATATGCAAGGACTTTCTACTCAAAGCATCAGCCACTACATTGGCTTTGCCAGGATGATAGCTAAGCTCAAAATCATAATCCTTAAGAAACTCTAACCATCTCCTCTGACGCATATTCAGCTCTTTCTGACTAAACAAATACTTAAGGCTTTTATGATCACTAAACACTTCAAACTTAGAGCCAAAAAGGTAGTGCCTCCATATCTTAAGAGCAAATACTACAGCAGCTAACCCCAAATCATGGGTAGGATAATTCCTCTCATGCGTCTTGAGTTGCCTAGAAGCATAGGCCACTACTTGGCCATTCTGCATCAACACTCCTCCCAAACCCATCTTTGATGCATCACAATACACCTCAAAGGGTTCTCTTAGGTTAGGCAAAACTAACACAGGCGCTGCCGTCAGTTTTTCTTTAAGAGTTTGGAAGCTATGCTCACACTGGTCATTCCACACAAAAACTTGACCCTTACGAGTCAGCTTGGTCAACGGTAAGGCTAATTTGGAGAAACCTTCTATGAATCTCCGGTAGTATCCTGCTAAACCCAGAAAACTCCTAATCTCAAACACAGATTTAGGGCTTTCCCACTTAAGAACAGCTTCTACCTTAGAAGGATCTACAGCTATACCACCTTGGGATATCACATGTCCTAGGAAACTCACTTTCTCCAACCAAAACTCACACTTGAACAATTTAGCATAAAGTTGTCAATCCTTAAGAGTTTGCAACACAATTCTCAAGTGCTCCTCATGCTCCTCTCTGGTCTTAGAATATACCAGAATATCATCTATGAATACCACTACAAAACTATCAAGATAGGGGTGAAAGATCCTATTCATATAATCCATAAACACACTAGGGGCATTAGTCACACCAAAGGGCATGACTAAATACTCGTAGTGACCATAACGGGTACTAAAGGCAGTCTTTGGAATATCCTTAGACTTCACTCGGATCTAATGGTAACCTGACCTAAGATCTATCTTGCTAAACACACAAGCTCCTACCAGCTGATCCATAAGGTCATCTATTCTAGGCAAAAGATACTTGTTCTTAATCGTTACCTTATTCAACTGACGGTAGTCTACACACAACCTCATGGTTCCATCTTTCTTCTTTACTAGCAATACTGGTACTCCCCATGGAGACACATTAGGTCTCACAAATTGCTTATTCAACAAATCTTCTAACTGTTTCTTAAGCTCAACTAACTCTATAAGAGATATCCTATAAGGGGCTATGGATATGGGTCCAGCACCAGGTACTAAATCTATAAAAAAAACTCTATCTCTCTCTCAGCGGTAAGCCGGATATATCCTCAGGAAACACTCCTGGAAACTCTCTAACAACAGGGAGGTCACCTAGAGAAATCTTGGTCTCTACTTCCAGGTTAGACAAGATCATGTATACTTGAGCATTCTCTTTCAAAGATGACACAATTTGGTTGGCAGAGATAAACATCCCATTATTACTTACTTCAGGATCACCAAACACCAAAGTTTTATCAAAACAATTCAACAAAATATGGTTGGAAGATAACCAGTCCATACCCAAAATAACATCAATTTGGCAGAGAGGTAAACAAATCAAATCAATACAAAATTCTCTATCAGAAATTTCTACAAGACAACTCAAACACACATCAAAAGTCAAAACAGACCCACTAGTTGGGGTCTCAACCACAAGCTCACCACTCAAAGAAGACACTAAAAGTTTAAATTTCTCCACTCACAAATAAAATATAAACAAATGGGTCGCACCGGAGTCAAATAGCACAAGTAACAGAATCCAATATCTTCCTTGGTAATGGGGAAAGTACCTCACCAACTATTCGAACTTAGTTGTATTCTCAACCATAGTCATAATCGCTTGCTTAAGCTCTAAGAATTCCATCTCTTTCATGTTTTCAACAGCTTCAGGAAAATGTTTCTCCATAAATACCCTCTTGAAGGTTTCCCAGGTCACAGCTTGACTTTCAGCCTCAAAGCTTGGAGAACATCAACTATTGCATAGTCATTCCTACCAACCATCACTTCTTGCGCACACCAAGAAGTGAGAACATGGAAGGGATACACACAACAAAAGAACAATACAATTCTACACCCACTTAATCACTATAGAGGGTTGATGCCTCGAGAAATCAATCATCTACAACACTTCTCCCTCGAGACATTAACACTTATCATTTACTATTTGTATTCCAGACTACTTGCCATAATGTTCCTTTGCACTTCACAAATTATCCAGATGGTCAGTCTGATAACTCGTGACCAGGCATTGGAACTTATGGTATAACAGACATCAGAATTACAAACATCTCATAACCACACCAATAAACCTCCACAACATATGCATCACAACAATGTAAGCAAATCTCAAACACAAACAACTCAATCAACCATTAAAACAGTCAATTACTCCAAACATCAGACATTCAACAAGCAACACAACATGTACAGAGAAACATAGCAGACTCATAACTCACCGGCCGAAAAAGGTTCAACCTACTCTGATACCACTAATGTAACGACCCGCCTCGTCGCTACGATATCACTAACTCTTAATCGTGCAACTTCAATTTTTAATAAAACTTCATTAATTTGATTATGAAAATGATGGTAAATTTTTTGCAATAATACAATTATCATACACATTACAATTACATATTTAAACACATTATACATATATATATATATATATATATTAAATTAGTACATGTCATCCACATGTCAGAACTTCGTTTAGCTTTACGTGTATATACACCTGAAATTACATATCAACAAAAAGCCAAAGACTAATTAAGAGAGAGTTGATTAACAAAACACAACTCTTTCTCCAAAAAGGAATCCAACGTCATCACGTCGGCTTGGCGGCTCCAACAAAAAAGAAGATCTCCCTCCAAAGTCACCTACTGCTGCTTATCTGCTCCCACGAACGAAAGTTCGCGATCATCACAGGTACCAACCACACGGTACAACAAATGCAAGGGTGAGTTTATTATCTAACAACCAACCAACATCAAATAGCAGCCATTGGGAAATAAACAATATTACCTGCCACAATCATTAACAAAAATCCATGATTCCAATACACACTCAACAAACTAATCATCCAATGCATTTCACAACTCAAACAATTATTCAAAGAATGATGCATGCACCTAACTCATCTATCAGCATGCAATGTGGTACCATCACCGAAAATAGCCTCTCACAGGAAAAATGATTCACCGCCTATCAGGGCCACCCTGTCGTGCACTGGTCATTCCCCCACCCGGTGATCAGCGAGCGTCGCAAGGGAATTCCAAACCTGATGACCCCTTAGTACCTGCGTTCTCAGCCCACTGAAACTCATAGGTACGCGAGTGTCTTCATTCTATTTCCACACATACAAATGAAGTATGAAACATGGGCATCATCAATGCATGACCCGGCTAGGAACAAATCCTTCCTCGCAAGGGTAACCCGCCATGCACCCCCCATGTACATACATAACAAACCAATGTAGGCTCACCGATGCACTGACCGTGGCTAGGAACAAATCCATCATCGCAAGGGTAACCAACCGGTCATTGCATCCCACGTGTACATACACAGCCTACAACCATAGGGCACCATCAATGTATGACCTGGCTAGGAACAAATCCTTCCTCGCAAGGGTAACCCGTCATACACCCCCCATGGGTATCCATGTATATCCACACACAATGATATTGTTCACATCAACATTATCTCTCATCAATGTCATTATCAATCTCAACATCATATCATCTCAATATCATCATCATGCATATCAATATCATCTCATTTGAACATCATCAACTACATCAACATTATGTCATTTAAACATCAACATCCATTTCATCATCATCTCATTTAAACATCATAAACCACATCATCATTATATCATTTATACATCATCAAACACATCATCAATGTCTCATTCAGTCATCACCAACACATCAATAATCATTTCAATATTATCAATGACATCAATATCACTTCATTCATTCACAATCCATATTACCACGAGATTGGTATTTTAGGAAAATTCTAAATTAAAGAGGAGGACTACAATATATAAAACACATTCTTATGCCCATTTAAAAATTTAATAAAGAATTAAATAGGAAAACATATTATAAAATTTTGGGCAGAGTCTCCTCTGTAATTAAGACTTTTCCCAAAAAATCCAATCATTACAACAACAATATCATTCACAGTTTTATCCATCAACAAGCCAATTCATCGCATCCCATTAGTTAAAAACAATTTTTCTTGAAAATGAGCACACACAAGAACAAACACATATCAATCATAAATACATTGCATCCCATTAGTTAAAAACGTAGTTTTTCTTGAAAACCAGCACACAGCAGGGACAGGCAGTTATCTTCATAGTTGGACTCTCTGGCCCCCAACTATGGTATCTAAACTATCGCCAAAATAATAAACTCCCCTTACCTAACCAGGAGTTCTCCCTATTACAGCTTAGCGGAGTTGTTTCACGATCCCTCAAAGCGCATGTTTTGGTCCAAATGCAGAGCTCTATATACCAAATCAAAGACAATTTAATATAGATTTCCAAGGTAAGATCAATGTTAACATTTGGGGTCAATACCCACTGAAATTTAAAAAAGAGGCTAAAAGGGTATTTTGGGAGTTTACATCAAAAGACATCATTTTGAAATTCCGATCACGCCAATATGACCAGGGTTCAACAAGGATCACAGAAGTGATATCAGTTTCATAAAAAGGAGACTTTATAACATCTCATTTTCAAAGGATTTTTCAAAGGAAGTGTAAAACTCTCAATAACGGTACCTAAAACACAAGAGACACTAATAAAAGCTTAAACTAGCTAAGAGAAGACAAAAGAAACTAAGATTACCTCAAGGAAAGCAAGAAAGGAGGATTGGGAGCTCCGTTCTCTACCGAAACTTCGAGAAGAGTTTCGAAGATTTCGCTCCGATTAAAGGGTTCTTCTCCGTGCCGGGGTCTCGTGGCAAGCAACGACGGCTCGTGTGTGTCTCTGATGACTATGGGTGGTGGAGGAGGGTGGTGGGGAAGCTTGGATCAATTTGGAGGAGGAAGAACCTCCATTTTCATGACTTGGAAGCTTAAAAACGTATTCTGTACCGCCTCCACTCGCCCAGGCGACCAAAAATGCCTGCACAAACTCGCTTGGGCGAGATGACCCAATTCTAGAATTTTCTGCTTCAGTGAAAAATTAATTTCTCACGTTCCAGATGTTATTTTGACAATCCCAACGGTCAAAAGTTAGATATATGGGTTAGGAAGCTATCTTTAAAATTTTAAAGAGATCCAACGGTTAACCAAACCACAATGATGATTTTACTAAAATAGGTTTTCAGGTCAAACTCAGAATCTCACAATTCAATGCAGTTCAAACAAACTCCACATAACTTGACATCTACACCAAGCAATAGCACAATGATAATTTACACATCAATCATTCAACTAATACAAACTTATCCAACAATCAAATAACACAACAATCACATTAAACATCTATTTTCAATTTATCGAAATTTCAGGATGTTACACACCTCGTCCTGGGAACTGTCCATAGGCAAAACTGGGTCGTAGGCCGACACCATTTCATTCTGCATTGCTTGACTTGCTGGTGCTGGTGGGGGCGATATATACATATCTTCATAATCCATTTGTTGGGTTGGTTGGGTTGGTATTGGTGGTGATTGGGATACATCTCTATCTTCCGGATACACCAATGGCTCTCTGTTTATGTCAATGGACCTGTTAGGCTGGACACAATGTTGACTGCTTGATTGTCCCCCACAGTTTAATTCTGCATACAATTCGATAAATCTTGGGTTTGCTCCGTCCGATATGCAAGCGTTTGTAACTAACACTACATCGTCATCATCTACAATATCCACAGCAGCCCACTGCACCGGGTTGCCCGATGCACATCTAGCAGTCAATCGAGAGACAGATTATCTGCGTTGTAATCTCAACTTCTTGTAAATTATTTTCATCAGATCATAGTGGCTGCATCCTGTAGGCATACGAAACATTTTACTTTCTCCTTCAAAAACTTGACCGTTAGGCCCAATGTATCTACTCCCATTATAATAGACAATGGTTATTAAACCACTTCTATTAGCACTCATTTTGTGTAAATTAAAAAAAAAACTAACAGAAGAACGTGTTTCGGAATGAAAATTTAGAAAGCACCAAATCAAATACTTTAGAAGAAGAGAAGATGTCTTTCGGAATGAAAATTTAGAAAGACTGAAATCAAATATTTCAGCACAACAAGTAGAAGATGTCTGGTGAATTAGAACCGGGGTAGTATAAATAGGACTAAATTCGCTATGCAGTGGAACAAATTACTTTAACCTAATTTGTTGTACCCTTTACCAAATTAATAGCAACATGCCACGTGTCAAAAGCTTACCAAATCCACTGCCAACCATTGCAAATTACACCTTCATTCACTGATTGCCACGTTTGTTGACCCAAAAGTAAGTCTGGTCAATAAACCTAATTCGCGGTCAACCCCAGCGAATTACACATCCACTCCCAGCTTGCCACGTGGCCAAAAAGCATGCCACATAATGCCACCTAATCTACCTAGGTGTCCAGCGAAAATGGATATGTGGCAGTTTGAAAATTTATTTTACCCGCGTGGCATTTTGCCAAATTGTTTTTCAAATCGTGGCATTTTGGCAGAAGTCTCATTGGATGTAGCGGGCAACAGAGACGAATAAGAGCGTGGTGTGATGGAAACTTCTATAGAAGAAGAGAATTTCAATTTCTCACTTTTAAAAGAAAATTAAAATTTTACATTTTTATTTGTTTAAAATTCTGTTTTAAAATTTCAAAAATTTAAATTCTTCATATAAAAATATCCAAACAATGAATTTTAAATTAAAAATTTTAAATTCTCTGATAAATTACTTTACTCAATTCAAATTATCTATCAAAACACACTCTCAAGGTATTTCCTTTGACGATGCATTGCACACTTATGTTTGGCAGTTATGCTTGATCAGGTGAAGCTGAAGATGACAAAGGTGTATTTGACCCTTCATTCCTATAATGATCCAATCCCCGATTAAGGCACAGTTTTTCCAAAATCATCATAGACAGCAAATGAGTTTAGCAAAGGAATATAAACATGTTTGGTTTTCAGTTGAAAAGTTCTCAACATCCTTTCAAAAATAAAACTGAAAAAATTTCAAATTTAATTATAAATTAAGTTTTACCTTAATTTTGTCTTAAAACAATTTAAAATAAAAATAAAAAAAAATGCTTTTGCAAACTGAATTGGCAAACTTAAATGAAATTCAAACTTAAATTTATAAACTTTCATCAAAACATGTACTAAATCTTTACGGAAAGGATGAATCAGGGCACTGATGTATTCTTGAAAATAGCAGTGTAGAGGGAAATTCTCATCAAAAAGAGAAAGAAAGAAAGAAAAAACTACACATGCTTAAAGCTATTACAGTTTATAATAACTTTTTAAGATAAAATTTGAATTTTCAACAACAGGCTAACAAATTATTCAACGGGAACAAGATATGATATTGTTACATTTCACAATAAACTAACAAACTATAATTTTAACAGAAGGCAACCATGCCACATTTTAGGGTATTATAAAATAATCCCACATATATGAACTCAGGTTTATGGATCCAAAAATTGGATCCACAAATGTTTAAGTTACTGTGTCCTCATTCTGCTACTTTCAGCTGCCCTTACTTGAGAGAAATATGGATGTGCCTGCGGGAATACATCAAGGAAAAAAAATGTTAAATCAAAAGATCATAAAATATTGTGCAAATTAAGCAATACACAACAAAATAACCATGTTATGCTAAAATTAATGAACTCTTTATTATTACCATTGCTTCTCTTGCTGTTAGCCTCTCCTGGTGATCGTATCGAAGGAGTTTATCAAGAAAATCAATTGCCTGCATGTCCGATATATTGAAATACTTAAAACCAATAATAAAGAATTGTTAAATTACAGTATAAACTACTTGGTTAGGTCCAAATGACATGGATTAAATTACCTCAGGAGACACAAGATGTTGATTATCTGCATTGATAAATTTAGACCAAGGCTTGCGACTGTGCCTGGAAAAGGTAATAGTGTTAACATAAAAAAAAAAAAAGTGTAAATATAGTAATAATATCATGAAGAGAAAGAGACAAGGACAAAATAAAAGCAGTAAACTTCTAAGTGCATGTTTGGATTAAAGTCCCAAGTCTTGCTTCTACAAAATCGAGTTTCCAGACAAAATTTTCATGTGCATACGTACTTTTGGGAGTAATCAAACATGTCACCAAAATGAGGTTACTCTCCAAACTCAGTTTGGAGCTCCACAAACAGGAAACGAAGCATAGACTAAGAGAGCTGAGAGTGAGATGAGGTACTAAATTGCCATGGAAGATAGTTACAGAAAGTTGTGGATTCACTAAATCGAACTTACTATGAAATATGCAAAAAATCAAATAGAAGATGATACCTTCCAACCAGTGCATCAAGTTGAGGATCAAGCTCCAGATGATACTTATTCAGATATGCGTTCAGTTCATCAGTCCCAAGCACCTGCGAATTAACCAAAAAAAAAATAGAAAACAAAAAGACAATGAAATCCCCAGATCTGGGAAGAAAAGTATCTAGGAAGGGGCAAGTGGTCTAGAATTCAATCTTTTAGAATGCAAAATAACAGGAAATAATTTAGGCATACCTAATTATCCCGTATAATAAAAAAAGTTACATACCCCATTGTCCGGAGGATCCACGCTATGCGCAGATAAAGGGAAGGGATATTGTACACAGTCTTACCCTTGCATATGCAAAGAGGCTGGTTTCCGGATTCGATCCCATGATCAACAAGTCACAAAACACAACTTTACCGCTGTGTCAGGACTCGCCCTCAATTATCCCGTATAATAAAAGATAAAATATTATAGTCAGAAACTAAAACATGGCATTAACTTGCACAGTGTCAACAAGATAATTTTGCAATTTTAGACACTACTGAACCTCCATAAATGTTACCTTAGCTATTTTGACAAGCTGGTCATGGTTGTCGTGACCATAAAAGAAAGGTTCCTTGCGAAATATCTACATGAAGTAAAATGATCATAACCCAGAATTACACGATTTTGTACATGTAGATTCAAAATTAGACTTCATATCAAATAATGCCAAGAGCATGTCACGTATAACCAGTAAGTTGTAGCCTATAGCTATAATTCTCACCATTCCAGCAAACATGCAGCCAAGACTCCACATGTCTAATGAGTAGTCATAGTCTTGTAAATCAACTAGAAGTTCAGGGCCCTTAAAGTATCTGAGAAATAAAAGCATAGCACATGACATGTTTTTGGCAGTGCATTCAAAAACTTCCAAAACTCACCCTCACATAGCAATATCGTAGAAGTTTAGGAAAATTTAAATGATCATTTTTCCTTTGTCAAGTTTATCTCTAACTAACAAATATAAGCAAATTAAAACAAAATTAAAAGGAGAATTACAACAGTAAATTAATGCTGGCCTAGAAGGAAGATGAGAATTTCTATATGATTATATAGTATAAACCAAGTGGAAGATTAGGGACCCGAAATATGCTATTAATATGAGTTGACAGAAATTTATATGACTACACAAATGAACTTGGGTATGTTACCGCTGGAAAAACGCGCGGGGGGGGGTGTAGTTGGGAAAAATGACCACCAAACAAGAATCAAAACCTCAGTTCATGGAGCCCCAGCAAAGAGTTCTTGGAATCCCATTTGTTCTTCCTTATCACTTTTGCCTAACAGTCCTCACACATGGCAACAAATGACTCATAGTTATGTTTTTAATATCTTCAGGTATGCCTACTACACTCAAAATCCCTTTAAATTGCTTAGCAGGAACTGTGATTAAATGAGGAAATTGTGTTTATGTAACAAATCTTAAAAGTATGTTCACTTTGGCATGTTGCATATTAGCCTGCTACATCAGATATGCGTCATTAAGGCCAAACTGCTTCAGTGTCAATTAAAAATATGCCTGAACTATTTCACCCGTGGAAGTTTTGATAACACTCTTGCACAACAATCCTTTACAAGTACTCATTCTATAATGCATGATGGGGAAGAGAGTAGTGTATTATAAGCTTCTGAAAGAATAGTCTAGTAGTTGTTTATAAAATGCCTCTTTAAAGATTAAACAAAAAATGTAGCTGAAAATATAATGCATTGGCAAACATTTAAGGATAGTCTCTTACAAGAAACTATAGACAAAAAGCATAAGGGTCGTTACATGGTTTTAGTTTCTGGGCTTTAAATCATAGATATCAATCCCGGATAGCGGAGCGGAGCGGCCGCCCCTCAAAACTAGGATAACGGAATAGCGGTAGCGGGATGACCGCTATTCTAATGTTTTTATGTATGTATTAAAAAATTTATAATATAAATATATAAGCTGAAAAAGAGAAATATAACTAAAAATTCATGCACTAATTATCATTAACAATAAAAACTCTTAAGCAAAATATAAAGTAGAATAGTAGATGTCAATAAAAGTCAAAGAAACAATTTTACAAAGTAAGTCTTGAACCCTCTAAAATCAAATGTAACTAAAGTTCTAGAAATTAAAATTCAAAATAGACAAACACAAATTAAAATTCAAAATAAACAAATAAAATGAATAATCTGGTATTAAGAAAGGAAAAAAACAGAAATAAAAAACTAAGAGGGAAACAGAGAATATCAAATCTGGTTCAAAAAAAACAGAATTAAAAAGACAAAAAAGAAAAAAGAAACAGAATTAAAAAGATAAAAATAAAAAGAAACAAAAATTTAACTTTTTTATTTATTTTTAAATATGAATGGAAGTGGGTGAAAGCTGGCACTCCACGTCAAACGAATCTTAAAAAACTAATATACAAATCCTGATCTCTTACTGATATAATATGTTAGATCAACAGTTCCAGGCGTGTCTCTTTTAAGTTTTGAGAGAAATAAACAACTTCGGGTTATAGTTTATAACAACAGCTGTCAACCTCACCACATACATATATTGATTAGTCAATACAATATATACATATTGATGGGTCAATACAAGTTATATAATCAGAATGGCAGAATCAAAACACACCCAAAAAAAAAAAAAGAAAAGAGAAACGAAAAGGAAAAAAGAAAAAAGAAAAAAAATGAAATAGAATTAGAGAAAGTAAGAAACGTACAAAACGAAACAATACAGAAGGAGAGGAGAAGAAAGAAAGAACAAAAAAAGAAAAAGAAAAACTTAAAAACCTCGATGGAGACGGAGAGGGAGCCACCAGAGGAGAAGAAGAAATGGCCGTCGGAGGTCGCGCGGAGAAGGGAACCAAGGCCGCGCCGAAGGGAGGAGGTTTGCACACAGGGAGAAGGGTTCAAGGTCGCGCGGGAAGGAGAAGGTTCGAGGTCGCGTAGGAGGGAGAAGGTTCGAGGTCGCGTAGGGAGAAAACGAAAAACCCACATAAATGAGTGAAATGTTTGGCATTTTCGACATTTCACTCGACCCACCCAAATCGCGGCCGCGTCACCGCAATCGCGGGCGCGACGCCATGTCCCCTGTCGTGGCCGCAATCAGCTATCCCAAACCGCACCGCTACACTACCCTCCGTAGCGGTGCCAGGCCGCGCCGCTCCGCTCTGCCGCTATCGCGGCCGCTTCGGCCGCTATTGATAACATAGTTTTAAATGCAAATTTAAAAATAAAATGTGTTCAGCTATAATGGAGCTGAAGTCATATTTTACTGAATTATAAAACACTTGTAACTCATTTTTTAAAACCAGAAAATTATTTTTATTTTTGGTTCTGTCGTAAAAACAACTCATTCAATCCCCCAATCCCTTCTAAAAAACCCATATACTACTGTCAATACCACTGCCATTACCCACCATCACCACCATTAGTCCAACCTCCACTGTTGCTGACACAATTGCCACCAAAGCCACCACCATTGTCACTCTCATTGCTGCTGCCACTGTCACTATCACAACCATCACAATTGATTTCTTTTGCCACCTTCATTGTTCACCCACCTACCACCACTACTGTTGATACTGCAAACTACAACATCAACATCTTTAACCCAGATTAATTGGGATCGATGGTAGATGAACCCAATGATAGATCGGAAAAAAGACGAAGAAAGAGAAAGGGAGATGAGAAGAAAAAGGGAAAATAAGACAAAAGAAAAGAAAAATAAGCTAAAATAAAAGAATGGTGAAAGGAGGAGGGGAGAAATGAAGGCGAAAAAAACTAAAAAAAAAAAAAGAGAATGACTAGAACATAGGCATACTAATGGGTTTAACCCTTCACCAAGCTTATAGCTTTTCTTCACTCCATCCTAAGACACACCGTCCACCAGTCTATATCTCACTCTATTAGGTCTTGTTTAACTACCTTTCCCCATGTGAGTTTCGATCGACCTCTACCTCTCTTTGTGTCGAGCTCTTGGTAACAAACTCTTGTTCTAACGGGAGCATCCATTGGTCGTCTCATAACGTGTCCAAACCATTTCAATCTATGCTCCCTCATCTTTTCACACACCGGAACTACTGCTACCTTTCGTTCGAATATCCTCATTTCTTATCTTATCCATCTTCGTATAACCACACATCCACTTTAACATCCTCATTTCTGCTACCCCTATTTTGTGCTCATGTTGCCTATGTGCTGGCTAACACTCTGCTCCATATAACATTGTCGGTCTTACAGCTGTTCTATAGAATTACGTACCCCATTGCCCAGAGGCTCCTCGCTATGCAAAGGTAAAAGGGAGGGATATTGTACGCAGTCTTATCCTTGCACATGCAAAGAAGTTGTTTCCGGATTCTAACTCATAACTAACAAGTCACCAAGACACAACTTTACCGTTGTGTCAAGGCTCGCCCTCTACTGTTGATACTGCAAACATTGCCAATAAATCATGTCACTGTTACCACCACTACCCCTGATTGCTACCTCCATAACCACCACCACCATTAGTTGCTACCACCATTATCATTGCCTCCTCCACCATTGTTGGTTGTTGGTGGCATCGCTCCTCCCCCAGACCTAATACCATCATCATTGTTGCAACCACCACTGATAAACTTTTGTTGCCACTGCAACCAACACCAACCATCGCCTCATCATTGGTGATTGGTTGTTACCACCATAGTTCCTTCCCCCAACCTAATATCATCACGACCATAACACCAAAAACCATTACATTGCTGCCGCCATCACTAGTTAAACACCATTGCCGGTCACCACCACTACCAGTATCACCCTCACTACTGCTGCCACAACCACCATTGGTTTCCACTACCATCATTGCCGCTATCACTATGATCACCACCATAGGCTACCACCTCCACCATCCTACCCCAACACCCCGTCATCACCAACAAATAAATAATGACCAGTTTTATAGTTTGGATTTGAAATTTGGTATAAAAATTTCAAAACAAAAAACACAAAAAATTGAAACTAAAATCATAAAGCGAACTGGTTCGTTTGTAAAAATTTCAAAACTAAAAATTGCCCCAAACTAGGAATTGAGAATCTTTATATAATTAAATAGGGTGATTTATTCGAACACTAGGTTAACTAATACTGGAATTTATGTAATATTTAAAATTTAATATTTATCTAGTACAAACTGGTTGAAGTAATTTACAATATACATTGTGCAAATCCTAAGAGTCATTATGTATAGTAGCAATAGAGTAGACCAAGAAAGAAATCACTTCTAGACCTGTATTTCTGTTTAAAAAATTATAGTAGGGCTAGATTTTGTATTATTGATGCACTGTTTGCTCAAGTTCCCACATTTTCAGAATGATGTTAGTGGATATACCACTACTTGGGAAGCAACAATTCCAATAATCCATTTGTATTGAAAAATTAATGATTAAACGAGCTAAGGATGCCTAACTGATTTTGATTTATTTTACATACTAATATACTCAGGCTCATCCATTGTATACATCTTTCTTTGATTTTACTTTAGAAAGAGTTGCAATCATGGTCAATAATAGGCCAGAGTCCAGAACATTACCTTGAAGCCACACGAACATTGTATTCCTTTCCAGGATGATAAAATTCAGCAAGACCCCAATCTATCAAGCGAAGTTTCCGTAATTCATGATCTATCATAACATTATGAGGTTTGACATCTCTATGCATTATGCCTTGAGAATGGCAGTAATCTAAGGCCTGCAATTCAAAACCAAAGCATTCAAGTAACAAGAAAGGGTCCTTGACACATATTTGTGCAAATGTGAAGTAATTTCCATGATCAACATCATCAACAACACCTTTAACCCAAGTTAATTGAGGTCGGTGGTAGATGAATCCAATGATAAATTGTAAATAAGACAGAAAGAGAAAGGAAGAGGGGAAGAAAAAAGTGGAAAAAAGACAAAAGAGAGAAAAAAAGGGTGAAAGGAAGTAATTTCCATGATGCATAAGCAAAAGTCTATACACATGAACCAGATGCAAAATTGATAAAAGCCATATCCAAGACAAAGATACTCCAATATATACATTATGGAGAGGACACAGAGCACCAGTCAAGGTATACCATGAGATTGAAGGATCACATTACCTTAAGAAGCTCATATATGTAATAGCGTATGTCATAATCAGTCAAGGTTGGATACAAAACTTTAAAATCTGTACTGTTGACATACTCAAATATTAAGCTAGGAGTTTTAGAGTGCTGATCTCTGACAATATCAAGAAGCTTGACAATATTTGGGCCCCCACAAAGGTTCTGAAGTATTTTTATCTCTCTTTTAAT
>PYAF01000962.1:422672-433313 GCA_007407185.1 Glycine tomentella | reverse complement strand
AAAAAAAAAAAAAAAAAAAAAAAAAAAAAAAAAAAAACACCTAAGAAACTAGCACATACTCAACAGTACTTAACCTAAAACGCGAAATCTCTATTCTATTCATTGTTAAATGTGTCTAAATCGAAGCATAACATAACAGAAAGCTCCCGAAACAAATTAAGACGGGAAATCCACAAAATATATTAGGGTTGGGAAGATTATTACCCCCATTGAACGGTGAGAGACTCGTAATCCCAGTACTCTTTGGGGCGAAGAACGTTGACATCGGTGTAGACACGCGCCTTGGACATGGCTGGGAGATTGGAACCCGAGATCTGGGTCCTGTGGCGCTGGTGAACGATTGTGATGACGGTGTTAGTAGTTTCTGTGAGGTGATTGGTGGGGATGCGCACGATAGGGGGCTGCGCGACCGGCGCACGCAAGGCAACAAGGGTGCACACTAGCAAGAAGCGGAGAAGTAGTGCTGGTGGTGCTTCGTGCGCATATTTAATGCGCGTATAGCGATAATATTTACACTTACACATACTACTTTTTTACATTCTCTTATTTATTTTTATATGTAAAGTCAAATGAATAATACTCCTCCCTCCGGGTTTAGAGTGAGTAACTATTTTTTCGAATGCTTTGAGGCTTGAGGATCACTTTTTTTCTTCCTGAACGGCGCAAGCTGGCCACGTCAGCATCATCTTCTTCGCTTGCTTCTATCTACGCTTTTGCGAAAAAACAAAACGCAATAAAGCTGCGTACTCGGGTCTCCGTTTACGCCGTTTTGGGTGTAAATTAATTTACTCCATTTACCAATAGCCAATAGGTGTACGATGATTGGGCCAAACTGACACTAATGTTTCCTGAGAGCAGTGTATCAATTCAATCAGAAAATTCAGAATACAACATGTAACATGACTTAAATAATTTACAACCATATCAATGTCTAAAAAATATTTATATGATCGATCATGTTTATTTTGAATTTAAAAAAAAAAAAAAAAAACGTTGAGTCCTGTAGCAGTGCGGCAGAGCGATCAGAACATTTTTAAATGTAATATGCTGATTAATTTATTTTAGAGGCTTTCAGTACACTCTTTCTAGTACAAATATATAAGTGAGATTTATTTAGAGAAAAAAGATTATATATTGACAATATAATAAATTTAAATAATTATTTAATTATAATCTATTATAATGTAAGTTAATTGTATTAATTTTTAAAATAATTATTTTAAAATAATTTAAACGGTGATTTATGATTTTAGTGCATAGACATTATACTTGTTTATCAAAAATATGAGACTGATATTTTTGTAATTTTTAACAATTTTTAATTGATAAAAGAGTGTGTTAAAAATAGTATATTATTAGAATTTCTCTTTAGTTTAAACAAATTATCCTTTTTCTTGACTTTAAAAAACTTAAAAATGAACTTATTATTTTTTATTTATTTATAGGAATCAAAAACACATGAGAAAGTTCATAATAATTTATGCATCTGACTCAACTAACTTAAATAATGAAATTCTTATCTAAAATTGACAATTTCCAAGTCAAAGGTAAAAGGTCAATTTTATCCATGACACGTTAACTTTTATATCAACAAGTTAAAAAGATATAACGATAAAACATCTACCATGCACCAAAAAAATTATAGTAGTTTCATTTCATACTCGTTATTATAGATCTTTTCATGTGAGCGCATAACAGCAACTAGCAAGGGCACAATACGAATTGAAAACCAACTCTTAAAAGTAAATTCTTATTGTGCCCTTGCTAGTTGCTACTCTCGTTTTGAATATAACCTACAAACTAGCAACGTTACATTCTTATCGCGTAACAAGTTGCTGCCTCTTTTTGAATATAACCTACAAACTGTCCATTTAGGGTAGAATGGACAAGTTCCTAACTTTCAAACCAAGCTTGCAATGGACCCTGCATCCTTTAAAACAATACACAAAAATACCAACACTCACTCTAATCGCCATGTATTTATAAATATCTTGATAAATGTACAATAAAAAAAATTCAATCTTAATAGTAATCTAGGATTTAAGATTTTCCTACAATAATTATGAAGTTCAAAGACTTGGTATGAATAAACATTTTAGAAACTTAACTAAGCATGATACTTATTTAGAAACGTAAGACTCAGCTAGATGGATCTGTCTCTACTCTGCATGCCAGATTAGGATTTTAAGCCTTCTCAAACATGGCGAGGAGAATACACGAGAGCTGGAAAGTCAATTATTTTTGGACTTAATAAACATTTTCTAATCAATGAATGGCATTCACTATGTTCCAGCCTGGTTGCAGCCAGTTCTGCCGGTCATTTAACCTCTCCCACGCACCACAACATTTTTTTGGTGCAAGTTAGGGGTTGTAACGATACAAATATTATATTATAAAAATGACAATAAGCAGAAACAATGGAAAGTAGTAATCAGCTTATGGAAATCCTGGTGTCAATGGACCCATACATGTACAAGTACAACCGTATGTATGTGGACCAGAATTCATTATTGAAAAAAGGGCAAACTTTTCAATCAACTAAAGCTTACCTGCAGAATTTCATCAACCAAACTATTTTGAAGATGACCACTGTTTCTCATACTATAAGATGCAATTGTAGCATGATGATCACTATGAAAAGTATAAAGGTGAACAATAAAAGACAACGAAAATGATTCTCAACATTATAGACTTCTAGAGTAACTTATTTCTTCTGGGGGGAGGGGGGAACTAGTTTATAGTGATTAGGAGAGGCACAACAAATACTTTGATTTTATTTTCATCTCATAATTTTGTTATATGAGGCAAGTATTAGGAAGTAATCATTCTAAAATCACCTACTTGACCAATTAAACTCCTTGCCTATTGGTGATTGGAAAAGAACATATAGCCAGATACATCATAATACATCCTCATCTCCATGCAACTTTAGGAACCTAGGGCTCATGACCTCAAAATTAATAGAATACAATGAATATACATACAAGAGCAACTTCAAAAGAATTTGCAAACCAATTAAAAAAGGTGGATCAGATCATCATATGTAAAAACCTAGATCAAGAGGGTTAAAAAGGAAAGAAAGAGATATGTAAAGAAGGGAAAGGTGGTCGAAGGATATGAGGAAAAGGAAATTTCTTGTATCCTTGTCACTATTGTATTGTCTCTTCATATTTACATTGCTTCAGGCTGGGTTTGCTCAAAGTCAAAGACCTCAAACATCAGACGTCTCACATCACGTTTCCCATAAACAGCATATGAAAGCCCGTGAAGGGCCTGTTGAACAGCTGTAGTGACTGGGTATTTCAGTCTATAGGCGCGCTGATATGCGTCTTGAACCTTTTCATTATATATAATAAAATGGTGGAGATTTTTGGCCCTCAAATATCTTCCACAATACTTGTTCATAAGAAACCTGCGGTGCCTATTTTGTAACCATAGCCCTGGAGCATCTAAATGTTTCATCAACAATCTTTCAGCCATTACCAAATCCTGTAAAAATTCAAAAATGAAAAATTATACAGTATGCAGCGTAGAAGACATGAGAAAACTTTTATATGATATATTTCTGAATTAAACCAGAGTTTCATTCCATAAAGGTAATCAAATATTAGTACAGTGAATAGAAAGATTAGTACCTGTATCTTTTGGCCAAGGTATTCTAATCTCTCATAGCAAAATCGAGGATGATCAAATTTGTACTTTGTCGGATGCAAGAAACATAGCTGCAAATCAACAAGAAATTCGATAGCATCAAACTCAGAACAGAGCAGAAGCTAGGGAGCATCCAAGCTGATCTACTGACTTCATGTTTTCGAACGAAGGTTCTAAGGAGATTTAAGAAAGTTGCAAAATGCATTGAACATTTTTTAATTAAATTATTATGTATTAACATGAAAAAAATTGGATGGTTTTAAGATGATCTTTGATAATGAGGTAAACTGTGCATAGACAACCCAAGTACAGTAGAGCCATAAGAAAATACCTAAAACAGCTAACAAAAACCGAAATGATCCATTTATCAGGAATAATTCATTATCAATTGCGTTGTAGCAATACCTCAGTACTTTTTGTGTTTACTTCCCCCATTTCCACTGAATCACAGGCAAGTATCACAACAGGTTTAATACAAACCCCTCTTCTGACAACATTAATTACCATTAAACAACTTTCATGGCTATTACTAAAGCATGCATGGTTATTTATTTGTTCAGAGTTGCATCAAAGATATCCCTATTCCATAACCCTCGGACGTCAAGTCAATGTAATAGCCTGATAAGGAAAAATGAAAAGCAGAATGAGAGGAAATAATAGAGGTACCTGCAACCCAAGATCAAGCTCTATGTTCCTGGCTTTAGTAATTTCGGGAATTCTATCTGTCATTTTTAATGGATATCCAAGGACTCGCATAATCTGGGGTCTGCAATCATAATCCCATAAATTTCCTCTAAAGCGATGCATGCCTGGAGGAACACAAGCTCTGAACAGCCGTGGATGTGCAAACAAGGCATCTGCAGGAGGCTGAATGCAAAGCAGTAAACATCATCGCTGTTCTTCAAATAATAACACATGCAAATTATATTATACAACAGGAGTTTTGCATGCACAACTTGCAATAAAGCAGAAAAACAATTTTGAATTTATAGTGAAGGAAGATTAGGTTTGACAACCATAGTCCCACAATATTTAGTTCCTTTCCTTGTGAGCTATGTTTTTTGAAACAAATATTAAGATGACAGAATACATGTGGATCTTGCCTTATACACAACCATATCTTGCCAGCTTATCTTGCTTTCAAACTCGGCAGATACATGATCTATATCTTGAAGTTGCCTACGCAATTTGGGCTGGCAATCCTCAGCATCTGGATCCATTCCAAAGACTTCAAAAAGAACACGATACACTTCTGGCATACCAAAACAAAGATAGATTGCCCCAAACAAAGCCCAAAATACAGACCTGCCAACATAATATAGCAAATAAAGAAAACAATAATTTAAGAAATAGATTATTGGCAAGGACACACTTCATTGATTAAGGTCATTCTACAGTAAATGGATTAAAACAACAAAAAATATATCATCATGAGAGGACAATGAGCAATTCTTTCTGTTTTCTTTCCTAGAGTTCCCTTTGACAGTAAGCGACTCATATTATTATTATTATTATTATTATTATTATTTATGAATCTTAACAGCTTAGTCTCCAAAGGAACCTAGCATCAAAAGCAAAACTCATTGATCTAAAAACTATTTACACATCTTAATATCAGAAACAAATGGAACACATTATGGAGGATTAGACACAAGGAGAAACACAATGTTGAGCCAAAGAGCATGCCTCAACATACAAGCATCTATGTCCAAATTTGCCAGGCAGGTATTCAGTTTGAATAAAAAATAACACCAACAAAATTTTCAAAACCAAATCCCATATCCTATTATTGTTTAAAAGAATACCATTATACCATATGAGAAGAGGGGGTTAGGAACTTAAAAGCAACTAAAAACACAATTTGTTAATCCAATTAATCAATTCAGTTTGGCCAGTCAGGTGACTCCAACCAAACGAACCCCATATCAATGTGCTAATATAAATACATCACAGCAGACCTCCCCCTAGAATACTTGGAGTTCGAGTTCAAGCCCTAGTCATAAAATTGCATTAAATACTGAGAGAGGAGATGACTTTGTCACCCATAATAGTAGTTCTACTGGCTCGAACATGGTTTATCTCTCGTAGAGGATACATGTAAACTCCTACCAAGAAAAGACCTATACCCCAGGAATGAAGGCATGTTTACATTTTCTAAAATATTTTTATTCCTTAAAAGTGAGCATCTCGTATTGTAAAGCAGCTATATGAACTACAATTCCTAACATCAACGACTTCATCAAGTACTAGTTTCAAAACATGAAGCAACTTTAAAGAAAATGCTCATGACAGTAATCAAAGTTCACAAGCATGACTATCCCCCGCATTTCATTGTATTGAAAAATCCTTCCAATTAGTCCCTAAATGTCAGTAAAATATATCAACTTGGCAACTAAGCTGATGGATATCCAACACTCTAATTTATATAATTTCATAACTTTAAGAGACAGTGAACAAAACTCAATAGCGTCACTATCCTCCTAAAATGGAAGCACGTTCATTGTATTGAAAATTAACAAACAAACAACAACAACATAAGAGATTCTTACTTTACAGTAGCCTCCCTTTCCTTTCTAACCAACTTGTCCATATCATCATAGGGGAAAACCAAATTGTGCAAACCAGCCCCCTTAATCCACCTGGGCAGGCTCCTCTTGCCAATCAACTCGAACACCCGCTCCCTCATCGGCGCCGGCGACTCCCTCGGATACCTCTGCAAAAAATACTCCGCAAAAGCCAGCTCCAGCACATACTGCCCAAGAAAAAAAAGCCTGGAGTGGCCGAACCGCACGTGCCGCGCCCGGCTTCGCTCACACGATTCATGCTGAAACGCCAAGTACAGCAGCGTGTCCAGCTCCCTGGCGGGGCCGCTATCGTCCCCGAGCGACACCGAGGGCTCCAGAGGGTACCCCAGCGCGTGCTTCGCTTCCATCAAGTGATTCTCCATCCATAACTTGTCCACGTCACCGAGAGGGGAGAAGGGGAGGCAGGAGCTTAGCAAGGGAAACGTGTTGAGCGCGAGCTGGGGGCTGTTCAGGAACCTGTCCGCGAGGAGAGATACAATATTGGTATAATGCTGAACAGAGAACAAATATCTATGATCCATATTCGCTATAAAGGACCAGAAATGCATTGCTTACGTTACGTATCATTAAAAAGTGCATTAACATAAAAACGAACGAGTTGAGGAGTGTTCGAGGCTTTGAATCCCCTAATAAAAATTAACAGTCAACTTTTGCCGATAAATAAATAAATATATAAAACCTGTCCGCGACTCTTTTGTCGTCTAGCGGGCGCGTGAGGATGAATCTTCGCGGGGGAGCGCGTGGGGTTCGCGGGGAGGGGCGCTTGCGGTCGGCGAGCTCCTTCAGGAGGCGCTGGGGGCTGTTCTTGGGAAGCTCTTGCGGTGGGTCTATGGTTACTGCGGAGACGCGGAGGGTTTGATGTTGAAGTGTGGGAGCGAGTGGTTTGGGGGAGATTTGGATTGGGTTGGGAGTGAGGGAGGATGAGAAGGAGAAAAAGGTGTGGGAGAGTGTGAAGGAAGAAGGGAGTTCCATTGGTGAGGTATGAACATTAGAGTTGATGTGCGTGTGGAAGTGAGAGGTGGGAATCGATAGCATGGATTGGTGGTTGATTAGAGGGTTTTGGGGTTCGGTGTTGATACTTGCAGTTGCAGGGTTTTGAGCTTCCGGTTCCACGATAGAAGTGATGGTCGGATAGGAGACGACGTGTCACAATATACTACTGTGCTTACAAAATACTAGTACTAGAGCAGTAAAACTGGGCCGCAACCTGCGGGTCAATCCGGTCCATCAGGATGCCTTTTACTTCTACGAGGATCTTGTTATTTACACCCCTTTTCCTAAGTACACTGCCACACTCCCTTTCAAATATCTCAATTACTCATTATACCCTTTTTCTTAAAGAAGTGCACCCTTTTTTTCCAGAAATGTATTTCCAGAATTACATTTAGCTATTCCAGAAATGTATCTCCAGAACTAGATATACTTCCAGAATAGGTATATATTTTTCAATAAAATATCACTTAAGAATTAATATGATTGACGGAAAAAAAAAAAGATGATAAATGTTTAACTTATAGTCATGTTTGTTAGTCTTATTTTTATCTTATCATTAGTGTTCTTTAAATCATATCTAAAATCTTATTTTTCATCTTATCTTTATTATTCTTTAAATCTTAATTTTAAACTATCTTCACCATAGATTCATTATATAATATTGTGTTTTCATCATTATTATATAATATTTTGTGTTTCCTTCATATGACATTGCATTTCAAGGTATGCTCATCACTCTCTTTATATATTATACACCTTAATTATAAAGCAAAGCTTTTGACGATGATTTCTTCCCGTTAAGTGTGTTCATTCGTTTTCTAATACAAGTCTATGTCAAATCAGCACCACGTGAAGTTAGTAATAAACGTACCTTGAAACTCATTATCACATGAAGAAAAGCATAAAATATTGTATAATAATGATGAAAACACGATATTATATAATGAATATATGGTGAAGATAGTATAAAATTAGGGTTTAAAGAATAATAAAGATAATATGAAGAAAAAAATAGATAGGATTCAAAGAACACTAATAATAAGATGAAAATAAGACTAATAAACATGGGTATAACATTAGTGTTTATCATCTTTTTTTATTATTTTTCATCAACCATCTTAATTCTTAAGTGATATTTTATTGCAAAATATATTCATATTCCAAAAATATATCTCTGAAACTATGAATTATAGTTATGGAGATACATTTCTAGAATAACTATATGTAATTCTGGAAATACATTTCTGGGGAAAAACAGGTGTACATCTTTAAGAAAAAAGATATAATGGGTAATTAAGAGGTAGAAGGGAGGTATAGGGGTGTACTTAGAAAAAAGGAGGTATAAATAACAAGATCCTTCTACGATCATATTCATAATGGATCCAGCCCATCAACGATCTAAATTACCTAGCTGAATCCGTAGTGGGCTAGGTAAGCCCACCTACCCTATTTAAAAAAACTTAGAAAAATAAAATAATAAATATGAAATGTTTTTGCCATTTTAAGTTTTTGTTAATATAATTTTACAATTATATGGTTATTATAGATACTTGGCTTCCATTCAATGCCAAGATATTTTCTAGCTTGTTGATATATCTTGTTGTAGGTGTGATGTGCGAAAAGCGAAGGATTAAATTTAACTAATATCTTCTAATTTAAAACTAGTGATTTTTTTTTAAAAAAAAGGCTATCTTTGATTATTCAAAGTTTTGCTAAATATTCAAATTTATTTTTCTAAAAAAGTTAATTTTTCGTTGAATATTTTTAAATTTTAGATGAGTCAGTGGGGAATACATTTAACCCATCAATCCATAGTGGACTGGACCAACATTTTTATGACTCAACAGAAAGTGAGACAAATTGGATTATCCTGCTTATAAGATGAGTTATGGCGGGCTAAACAAACCTGTTTTAACGTCTCTAACTAGTATACACTTGGTTTTACATTTGCCAAGTTTGAACTTTATTAAAAAAAAATTATTTGGATGAGTGGATTTATATTCAACATTACTTACTAGAAAGAAAGTAATATAATGAATATTACTATTAACTAGAAGGGGTTCATCTAGCATAACTTATCTAGATTGTCATTCATAATAATCTTACGTGGTTCAAGTAAGAATGTAATTGTCTTATGTCATGGGAAATACACGTGATTTAAACAAATTTTTAAAATATAATAATTTAATTTTCACTTGTTTAAATAATTATAATGTTAAGGAATTACAAAAACATTATTATCTATTGTAAAAAAAACTATATTATTTTTCACAAATAAGGAATTATAGTTAAGGAAGAAGTCAAGCATAATTTTGTCAAACCTCAATAAATTCTCAAATTGAATAAGAAAATTTTCCAATTACCACTTAATCAAAATATCAATTGGTGTAGGATTGTTCCAGCTTAATCAACTATCTCAAATTCGAATCTCGAGTATGCAGTTGCATTAAATAGTCAAACGAAGAGTTTTTTCACCGACAATGATCTTTCTCAACTTGTTTTGATAGTCACAAAGTCTTACATCACTTAAAAATTGAGGCCTAAGGTTATTTATAACTTTATAGACATTCTTTCATCTCAACCCACCGAGGCGCCTTTTACTAAGGACAAAATGATGACAGTCCACCAAATGCTTAAGCGGACAATATCTCAAATATGAAGATCCTAACGATGCCAATATAACTTGAGGTAAAATGTTTTATACTTGAACAATGAAGGTTTTTATTATTTGGAAAAATATATTTAAACATCCCAAATGCTAGTTGTCACATAGAGAGAGAAAGATAGAAAAATATATGTATGTAGGTAATATGATGTGATAGAAAAAGAGAGATAGAAAAAAAATGTTGATGAGGTGTCAAAATAGTGGGGAATTCGAATATCAGGACTCTTATATATAAGCATTGCGTGATATAGGTTAAGTGAGATTTGGTTAGTTGATGTCATTAACCTATTGCATGTAATCCTTTTACTTCTACATGCACTTTGACATTGTGTTTGTCAGTGATGAGATCAGTGGCGGAACCAGGAATTTTATTGAGAGGGGGCGAACATAAAAAAAATTATATCATAAATAAAAATACTTCGAAGACAATACAAACCTAATATTAATTAAAAAAAAACTATTATAGAAATCAAAATCACTTTACTTGATTCTTACTCTACGTGTTTTCATATTGTGAAAATATCTATAATTGAATCTGTGCTAAAACTTAAAATAATTTCTTTTTCAATGTATGTAATCAAAGAATCATTAAGAAATTAGTCTTCCATTCTATTTCGAAATCTAGTCTTGATTATCTTCATAGCTGAGAAAGATCTTTTAGTAGTTGCTGTAGAAACTGGAAGAGTGAGTACAAGTCTAATCACTCTATCAAAAAGAGGATAAAAGATGGATTTTTCAGTTCTTGCT
>PYAF01000962.1:383971-422572 GCA_007407185.1 Glycine tomentella | reverse complement strand
TAGTAGTTGCTGTAGAAACTGGAAGAGTGAGTACAAGTCTAATCACTCTATCAAAAAGAGGATAAAAGATGGATTTTTCAGTTCTTGCTAGCCTTGACATAATTCAGATATAGTTGATAAATTAATCAAATATGGATGTTTAAGAATGTTAAGCTCAAAATGTTGTAACTCCATCTTCAAATGCAATTTTTCCTGTTTTGTGAAATCTGTAGAATAAAATTTATCAACAAGTTTGCAAATATCATCACTGTTAAATGACTTGTACTTGTTTCTTGGATCTAAAGACATGCTCAAAGCAAGTAATTCAACAGTATTATCATTGAATCTGTTATTTAATTCTTGTAATTGATAATCAATTATAGCACAAAAGATATTTACCTTATAAAATTTTTCAGTAGAAAAATCACCTTATTCATTTTGAGCAGAATAACAACAGGAAGAAGTAAGAGAAAAAGAGAAAAAAAAAAAGAAATGAGGAGATACCTGAAACTCTTTTCTTTCACTGATTTACCAAATGAAACAACTTTTTTGACTCCTTCTGTTCTTTTGGGATTTGTGTTTCTTTTTTCTCCTTTGTGTTCATACTTCTCCCTTTTATAGTGTTCTTTCTCCCTCTTTCTCTTTATTATTTTCCTTTTTATTATTATTTTTTTCGTTTTATCATCTTCCTTTCCTTTTTTTCTTTTTCTGTTATCTTTCTTTCCCATTTTATTTTATTACATTTTCTTTCCTTTCTTATATATATATTTTTTCCTCTTTTATGTTTTTTTTTCCTTTTTATGATTTTAATATTTTTTCTTTTTTTTATTACATTTTTTTTATATATTTTTCTTTTCCCTTTTACTTTTTTTTAATATTTTTTCTTTTTTTCTTTTTTTTCCTTTCATTTTTATTTTTTTATTAATTTTTTAGGGGGGGCGGGGGCCCACCCTAGCCCCCCTAGTTCCGCCTCTGGATGAGATAATGGCGATGAATGATGATGATTTTTTTTTTTTTTGTGGTTTGGTGAAGTTGATTTGTGAGGGATTTAATTTAGTGAAGTTGGCTCATATATTTGAATTTTTTGTCCTAGGTTAGGAGTGTACATTTATTTTTGTATCCATCTTCTGTCTTTTTTGACCAATACAATTGACTAACATTTGATTAAAAAAAACACATATACTGATAAAGGTATATCAATATTTTAATAACTTTATCATTTTATTTTTTTCTCACTTGTTTCTCTTAAACCAAATAATCCAACATCTTATTTTATTTTTTTCCTTCTATTTATCTTTTTTCTTCTATTTTCATCTATTTTTTTCTCTCCTTGTGATCAAACAAAGCATGAAGGTGACCATGTTTGGTAGGCTGATGACTAGGAAGAAACATGAATGGCACTCCCTTCAAGGATACAATGAAAAGGTATTTTCTTCCTTGCATGCTATTGAAGTTGTTAACTTCTAAGTGTCAAGTTGGTCTAGTTGAGGTGTGTAAACATATTCGGCTTCTATTGGGTTAAGGTGTGTGGACTCTTTATGCTTTTAGGAAAATAAAATACAAGACTTTTACTTTCTACACCTCCTTTTTCTTCCTGCACCCCATAGGAAATTAAAGGGACAAAAATACCTTTTTTGTCTTAGCCCTAGCACACGTACCCTTCTTTCCTACTTCCCTTTGTGCGGCGGTGCCACCCACCTTTGTTGTTACAGCATCAACATCGTAACGACAAGAAACAATGACCTAACATACATGTGGTGTATAGGAAAATTTGATAATGAAAAGAAAATGATGGATCAAGTTATTTTTGAACATTACTTCGGAGCAATTGTGGTGTTAGTGTGCTGGATTTCATCTTGAGATATGAGGGTGGGTCTTCACATATTTTCCTTAACCACTTAAATCAAGTATAAGGCAATTAAAGTACTTAAAGCACAAACAAATTCAATTAGTGCAATTTCTGGTTCAAATTTGATGGCAAACAAACTCAAAAATTCATATTAGTATCAATTTACGCAAAACACAACCTGCAATTCGTACAAGATGCAACTTCTATATGTATACGTAAATCATAGTTCCCTAACAATATTGAGCCTTCATTTGCAAATGCATCATTCTGCAATAACTTCCCATACTTAAGATAATCCATAATAAACAAGTTAAAAAGATTATATTTTTGTTAGCACAATAGCCATCACAAAACAACCTATCGAGAATTATGAAAACAAAATTTTGGATTAGGTAATCTAGAAACAATTTGTACTCTGAATTACTTAATTCAGAATTATATTTTCATAATTTTGAGATATTTTGCTTCGTAAGGGTGGATTTTGTTGTTGTATATTCTATATTTGTTATTTTGGAATGCATTTGACATTGTTGTGGATTGTTTTTTCCAAAAGCCAAAAAATAGTCCTCTAAAATGGTTATTCTGGAATTCATAATTTTTTAACATATGGATCACCTAATCCAGAATGATCATATGACACTTGCAGAGAGTCAAAATCGAAGGTTTTACAAACATGAATGGAGATTAATGGATGTTGAACAACCAAGATAGATCAAAGTCGAAAAAGAATGAAGGAGGGCTAGGTACAGGGGGTGTGAAGAATAAGCAAAAATAGGAGAAAGAAAGAAGTTTTTATAACAGAGGGCACTTTGGGGATATTATAATATTGGGGTACAGTAAGCAAAAAGGAGGTGCAGGCCTTAAAAGCCTCTTTCCAATTGCCACTAGATAGGTAGTTTATGACTTTATGTGGCATGAGGTGTTGACTTACAGACTTACAGTAATGTTCTTCACGGTCGTGGTTGAATTTCCAACTCAGAGCACCAAGGTTGATGTTCATTGACCATTGATATGAGCATTGGGCTTTGGCTTTGTAGATCAATATTGAAAAAATAACATTTGTATTTTGTAGATCAATATTTGTTTTATAATATAAATATAAATATAATACATTAAAAATATATATTCTATAACACCATATTTATCATTTATAAAAATATAATTTCAACGAAGCCCGAGGAAAAATGCTAGCTAGTAATATTTATGTTGATGATCAATATCCTTTCATTTGCACGTGATTTGGATTTCTGTAAGTAACTTCACTCAATTATGAACGATCCATAGAACATCAAATTGAGAATAATTCCATGTAACTCTGTTAAATTAAACTTTTAATTTTTTCCTTATCATGATACTCCTTTTTTATTAATTCTTGCATGAAAATTAACGATTTCAAATAAATTTATAATTACAATATATTCCGTTAGTCATATAATTAAGATGAGTAGTAATTCTTTAATGTGTAAGTATCAGACCGAATTATATTTTTTATTTTAGGTTGAAACTGAAATAAAAGTATAAAGACTAATGTTTTCATTTAACCAAGGAAATATTTCATCGTTTTGAAAGGATAATTTTTTGTTAAGCATACTTATCAAATAACTTAACAATTTATTCAAGGCGTATAAAATTACGCAGACACAATTAGTTAAAAATACACTTGCAATAAATTAGATATGAAGTGAAAAAATTGTAAATTAAGTAATATCAGAAAGAAGAGATTTTCTTGCATAAGATTAGAGCCAACAAAATAATTGTTCGACACACGGATATTGCTGCAGTAATTGTTTATGATCGTTTATTATATCATATTGATATCTGATCGTGTAAATTACTGAGACTATTATTTTGGATCTTACACACCATATGTAAGCAATCCGACAAGCATGGCCAGTTACTTTAAGGCATGCACTTGGGTCGTTTATGCTTTTTATTTATATTTGTTGCTTAGTGGTTAACGAGAAGTATCAGAAGCAGTGGATTGATCGATTTGAAACCAAAATAATAGCAATGGTGGTGTTTTAGGGTATCCTCTAATTTGACGCGTGGCAATAAGATTTATGTGTTGCATTATTTGGATATCCAATCCAAGGAAAAGATCCATAAAGAACTTATTTGGTACTGAAATGGATTTATATGAATGATCTTTCTGTCTGATGATGAGTCTGCATTCTAAAAGGGACAGTTATTGGCTTATTATACATGATAAGGGAGCAAGATGATAGAAAATTTCTTTGATTGGTACATGAGCTAGCCTTTCATTATATTGGGATCTTCCATATCCTGCCACTGCTTCTATAACAATACCCAGGTGTCAATGGGAGGATATTTCTTATAGATGTAATGGAGGTGACAGGGAGATTGCCGGGCTTCCCAAATTATGATAAGTTCTTTCGTAGATTTAAGTCCTGTTTGGGTAAGCTTCTCTAGAAGTACTTCTAAAAGAAGAAAATAAAAGCAAAAAATGAGATGAACTTCTCCATAAGTAAAAATAAGTTCTCCATTAGCTAATTTGTGGAAGCTCACCAATGTAACTTCTCTAAAAGATAAGATGACATCTACAAATTAGTTAATGAAGAACTTATTTTTATTTATGTAAAAGCTCATTTCATTTTTTTCTCCTTACTTTTCTCTTCTAGAAGTGCTTCTAGAGAAGCTAACATCCAAACAGGCCCTTAGTCACTCTACATATACATAATAGAATTTTTTTAATTGCAAATGATGTACATTATTGGTTGATAGAATTGAAATTGGTTAAGGATTATGATTTTTATGGTTGAATTGGGTAAAGAATTAGAGTGTAAAATTATAATTTTAAATTATGTTATTAATTTTATTTTGGTCAAATGATTTATTTGATTTTTTATCTTATCATTTGGATTCAATTTGATTATTTATCTTTTAAAAAGTTTAATTGATTATTTGTTTATTCAATTTAGTTATTTGTCTTTTAGAAAATTTATTTTGATAATTTATTTTATTTTTTTTGGTCAATTTAATCATTTAATCCATTTAAGATTGATGTCATTAATTATTTAAGAATTTTTTTTTTTGTTAAAATTGAAGTGGCATGGAAGAGAGAAGACCGAACTAAAAAAGTTCATTTTTAAATAATTAACTAAGTCAATCTTAAATAAATTGAAAGATCAAATTGAACAAAAAATAAGATAAAAGATTAAACTGAATCGAAAAATAAGATAATGGATCAAATAAACTTTTTAAGAGATAAATGACTAAACTGAACAAAAAAAATAAAATAAAGTACCAAATTGATTTTTTTAAAAATAAAGAACCAAACTGAAAAAAAGAAAATAAATAACCAAATAAGTGATTTAGCCTTTTATTTTTACACCTCTAATTATGAGTTGTTAAGGGTGAGTTAAGTTGAATTGGACTAAAATATATTTGATATACAAGTGACAATAATAATAATAATGATGACGATAAAGATGATAATTTTCGGTATTGTAAAAGTTGATTTGATCATCGATTGATATACTAAGTTAATGGATTAATAATCCAACCGGTTAATTATTGAATTAGTTGACTCGATATGTAATAATAAATATAATTATTAAAATATAATTAATTTCCATACTTCAAATTTAAAATTATTGTCGTGATAAAGTAAAAAAACAAAACTGAAAAATATAATATACCTAACAAAACTGGTATAAATTGTAATAATTAATATCAATACACATACATTTATAAATTTATATGTATATATACGTAAATTTATATATAAATATTATTGTGTGTGTATTTATTATATATAACAACATGTAGCATGACATAATGGTAAGCTCAAAGCGACACTTCTCGGAGAGAATGCCAGGGTTTGGATTAATGGATTGGAACCCGTTATGCGTGTGTGTGTGTGTGTGTTTTTTTTTTTTTTTTTATTTAATGTATTTTAATTAATAAAAGTATGTGAGAGAAAATGCAATCGTGAGTGTGTGACTTGACTGCTCACTGCTGTTGCAGAGTTGCAGGTATGACTTTACTTGGAATGCAAAAAAGTGAACACAATTTAGCCTGAGGAGCGTGAAAACTTTTTAGGTGATTTTGGACCGGTTCGAGCCGAGCGAAATTTACCGATTTAATCCGATGTTTGGCCGGTTCGATGACGTGTCACCGAGCGGATAACATAACTGAATAACTGATCGAAAAGCTCACCCATATCGGTTATGCGTTCGGTTCCCGTCCGAATCAGATTTAATAACACTAATATTTACAGTGAGGAACAGGAACATGAGACTGGTCGCAGTAAAAATAATAACTATAATGATAAAGTTAAAATTCCAAGGTAATAACCATAATGATAATGAGAAGAATAGAGATAATAGTTATGGCTGACAAAATGACTGAGCTAAAAAATTGTAACTTACCCTATTTATGGGCAATGCCAGCCCAATAGTAGTGAGACTTGAAACAAACAAGATTTTTTTCGTTAGTTAGATAAGTTAGATGTTTAGTCTTTTTGGTAAATGGTAACAGGTAATTTTTTGTTTTATAAAAAAGTATTACTAGTAAATAATTTCTTATTAGTAGCCTTATCTCCTTGGGTCAACCATGTATATGGGTGACTTACTTAGTTTATGCGTAAAAAAAATACAAAGTATGTGATTTCTTCCCTCATCTCCCCTCTCCTTTCATGTTATTTCTTCTTAGCCAAACACAGCAGAAAAAAGTAACTCAAGAGTAGTGTAAAGGAGAATCCGCATTGTCAAATTAAAATCAACGTCAGATAAAAAGAAATTGGCCTAGGATGTGATTAATATTAATCGTGGTTGTTCAACTTCAACCATTTTCTCCTTTGGCCGTTTTGATAATTTTGGATCAACAAGTATGTTTACTTTTGCATTTCCGTGTAGCACAATTTGTTTTCATTTACTCTTTTTAGGCAATATTTTTTTCTGTTTTTGGTCTCAACGTTTTTTTTATCTACAATTGTATAAAGATATCATGAATTAAAGGTGAAGACTAATCTCTTTGAATTTTGAAGAAGTAAAAATCACTACAATAATTAAACTTCACCTTTTCTAACAAAATATTTTCCAAACATACATATAAGCATACAACTTTAATTATTAATCAACATATCTTAAAGCCCCGACAATATTTCAGTGCATGTCTTTTCAGATGAAAAAATATTTTTGAAGTAAAAATATTTTTGTCAAAAGGTTAAGACTTTTGTTTTTATTTTTATTTTACTTTTATTTATTGGATTTGCATTAAAACATACACATAACATTCTAACTTGGATTCAAATATGCACTTAGTTTGCCATGATAGGAAAATGTTCATGAAACAGCCTTGTTGTGGCTTGAGTTGAGACTTTCCATGTGGAGAAAAAGTGCAGACCAGACCCTGGTAGACGCCAACCAACATGCAACTATCTCATCCTTTACACTCAAAACTCACTTAAAAGGACACACCACACACCACAAAAACACATCTCCACGCTTAGTTTTTTGCCCCTCTTCACACTCATAACGTCCAAAGTAACACTCGTACACATTACTCGCTGTACCCTCAGTTGAGTTAACTTTCTTGCATGCAACAAGACCCTACTTTGGGATTTCATAAAATGTTAATCATTTGTTTCATGACCTTCAGGTCCTAACTCCCCTCATTATTATCCATGGAGTTTCTCATTCGAATAATATTTCAAAGGGATATAATATTAAGTAAGTACTTTGCTCCCTTACCCTTTATATAATATATAAAGAGCTTTTAACTGTCTTAGTATTTGTGCTACCTTTCTTTGTGCTTCATCGTCAACCGTACGGTAAAGAAACTATAACCTCCTAGAATTCTGTCTCTGACATGGTCGATGGTGACAAGAGAAATAATCTACGACAGCTGCTAGTGATTTGTCTCTGGAAGGATTAGGAGCTTATTATTTCTAGTGCCATGAAGAGAGCAAGTGAATGGTATGTTTCTCATCTTCTAAAACTCCTTCTTTATAACAAACGTTCCCAACTTTCATACGTAACGCACATTTACTAAAGAAAAATATTGAAAACTCGTGACTTCAACTATTTGATTGCAGGGCTTACTCTCATGAGATTCCAAGTGATGTCACCGTTCAAGTTGGCGAAGTTTCCTTTTCGTTACATAAGGTACTGAACCAATTCAAACACGAACCCTTTGCAGCATATATTAAATTATTAATCTTAGGATCATTAAATGGAGAGTAACGATTTCTATTTCTTGGCAATCGTCAAGCAACTTTTACTTGCTTAATATTTTCCAGCCAATTCTATGCCTTTTTATCTACAAACATAACACTTAGATTAATAATTGTTAATTTGGGCTTCAATCATCATTGAATTTGTTCTTCATATCTTGTAATGCAATTTGCAGTTTCCATTAGTTTCCAAGTGTGGATACGTAGGGAAACTGGTATCAGAATCAAGTGATGAAGATGTTTCATTCATTGAACTCTATGATGTCCCTGGTGGGGCAGAAGCATTTGAACTGGCAACAAAATTCTGCTACGGGATAAACTTCGAAATAAGCGTAGAAAACATTGCTACGCTTCGTTGCGTGGCAGAGTATCTTGACATGACAGAGGATTACTCAGTTGGAAATTTGGTGGGAAGAGCTGATTCTTACTTGAATGAAGTGGCACTGAAGACTATTTCAGGGGCTGTGTCTATCTTACACGTGTCGGAACGCCTCCTTCCGATTGCAGAGAAGGCAAAACTGGTGAGTAGATGCATAGATGCTATTGCATTCATAGCCTCCAAGGAGACTCAATTCTGTTCATCTATGAGAGGTGACATTATTGGCACTGATGGCATGGCTTCTCACCAAAGGCCAGTGGTTCATTGGTGGGCTGAGGATCTCACAGTTCTCAGAATTGACATCTTTCAAAGAGTTCTGATTGCAATGATGGCAAGAGGGTTTAAACAGTTTGCTCTTGGCCCTATCATTATGCTCTATGCACAGAAATCTCTACGAGGTTTGGTAAGACTAAGACCCCTTACCCAAAAGATTGAAAACATACAAATAGACATGGTTTGATATATTATTGACTTTGTGCATTGAAAAGATTCACTCTTGTGATTACCTTTAACAAATAATTGTTTCAAATACAAAATCAACTTTTATAAATAATTGTGTATCTTTTCTAAATATTCTTCCTGCAAAGACTTTTTATACTAACAAATTATCATGTACAGTATGGTAAGTTTTTTAAATTTTATAATAATTAATTTAAAAGTTTAACTTTAGATGAATTCTAATTAATTTACGTTGTAAATTTTTTTGCACTGACAATGTAGGAAAATTATATTAGTACTTCAAAGAGTTTAAACATAATTGATTATCTTAAAATTACTTTTTATATAACATAATATATCTAAAGCTATAACATAATATGTATAATTAATTTTAACAAACAATAATGATTAATTACCACAGTTAATCAAAATACACAGTGAATCATGAAACATTCTTTTGGTGGAGCAGGAGACATTTGGAAAGGGTAGGAAGAAGATTGAAGTTGAAGCACAAGAAGAGCATGAAAAGAGGGTTGTTTTAGAGACCCTAGTGAGTCTTCTGCCAAGGGAGACGAATGCAATGTCAGTGAGCTTTCTTTCCATGTTGCTAAGGGCAGCAATATATCTTGAGACAACGGTTGCTTGCAGGCTTGATTTGGAAAAGAGGATGGCCCTGCAGTTAGGACAAGCTGTTTTAGATGATCTTCTAATTCCTTCTTATTCTTTCACTGGGGACACATTGTTTGATGTAGATACGGTGCAGCGAATCATGATGAATTTCCTACAATCTGAAAAGGAAGATCGTTCACCATATAATGCAGATGATGAATATTTTTCTCCTCCCCAAAGTGATGTTTATAGGGTTGGAAAGTTGATGGAGAACTACCTTGCTGAGATAGCCACAGACAGAAATTTAGCTATTTCAAAATTCATCGCTGTCGCTGAACTAATTCCTGAACAATCAAGACCAACAGAAGATGGGATGTATAGAGCCATAGACATCTATCTTAAGGTGAGGTTCTAAAACTAACACTCACTAGTGCTAATAGAAACTTATTTCCTCCTATTGATATAATTTTTATTAAATCCAACTCAACCATTGATATTATGTTCATATGTGTTAAAATATCAGTTATTGATTTTTTCATCGACAGTTAAGATTATTACTTTATCCTTTCTCGTTTTAGGGGAGACAAATCCAACTTTTATGTTGCACTCAGATCACCTGTCTCCCTTTATCTGTTTCTCTAATTAGAAGGTTATTTTGGTAATGACATGTCGTTTTTTAATTGGAGGAACATGGTGTGGGATAAAAAACTGAGAAAGGTGATTTCTTTTCTATTAGAACAGGAACTTACAACCACATTTTAGTATTTTGCAAAACAACATTAGATTTCTGTCTTCTACAAAGCACATACACTCAGGCTTCACCACATTTGAATAAGTTTAGATTTTGATTTTATCTCAGTTGATTTGCCAGGGTTATCTAACTTAACCCAAGTAAAATCTGGATTAAACAACCCCAAGGTAGATAATTAGTTAATCGAGAAAATTGTACCAATCATCTTAAAGTACATAGTTAATTCTATCAATTGTCTACAATAGGCTGTTTAACCTCATTTGGGATAACACTGAAACAATCTCTTATTTGCCACATTGAACTTACAATAGTATTATCATTGAATTCAAGTATTTAACTATAATATTCGTCTTATGTAAAATATTTACACGCGAGTTTATCACGAATACTGCTGATAAAGTAGAAATTTAAAACTCTCAGGCTCATCCTGTTCTAAGCGACACGGAGAAAAAGAAAGTGTGCAGTGTGATGGACTGCCAGAAGTTATCACGAGAGGCGTGTGCACATGCTGCTCAAAATGACAGGCTTCCAGTTCAAATGGTTGTTCAAGTTCTCTACTACGAACAGCAACGTCTTCGCGATTCCATGGATGGCAGTGAAGGCTGGGATTCTCCTAACTTGCGCGACAAGGTAAATTCATCTCCCAACGAGCTTAATCTGGTGTCAAAGGAGCTCTCCATCTTGCGAAGAGAAAACGAAGACCTGAAACTAGAGATAGTGAAATTGAAAATGAAACTAAAAGAGATTGAGAGAACTTCCATTAGATCAGCATCAAGTAGTCCTGTGATATATGCTTCGCCCTCCGCTAATAAGCCTCCTCTGCCAAGAAAATCATTCATAAACTCTGTGTCCAAAAAGTTTGGTCGTCTTTCTCCTTTTTCACGTGGCAATGCTGCCACAACTCCTCTCAAAGGTCACGTAAAATCTGATAAGAATCGACGCCATTCCATATCCTAAGACTATTATGTTTGCAGGGTACAAGTTCTATCTTTGTTTTCAGAGGCTTGTAAACAGGATTAGTTTTACTTCACTGTGATACTTGTGTAGATTATATTTTCATTATGCTTAAGTCCAATAATAACTTCAATATGTAATATGTAAAGGTTGGTAAAAACCAAAAGTAATACAGAACTTCTGATTGCATTGCATCCTAAGGCGACATAGATGTTCTATAATTACAAGAAAAATAGAATTAATAATATATCATAGGTTATCATTGGAAAAATCATTGCTGTTCTTATCAATCATGTGCATAAAATATAAATCAGTATAAAATCTTACATGACAGCATAAGCGTTCTTTCAAACAACAAATGAAAGCGTAATTTGACAAAGTAGTTGAATTTCATTTTGTTCTGTCGTATTTAAAACTACATAGCTTCTTGCTGACTATTCAAATATTTATAAAGTTAAATTTTAATGTGAGTAAAATTCTGTTAGAGTTAATTAATTTAGTTAATCATTTAGTTTATTATGATTAGCTGCTTGTTGTTAGTGCTTAATATCATGTACATGTTCTGCATCTTTTTCATATCATCAATTTAGTGAGATATTTTTAAGGAAGTCCTATCTTGTTCTCTGAGTTCTATAATTTTTGGCCTCATAAACTTGGGGTCATTTGTATCTCTTAGATTTTTAATGTTAAACTATTCACTTAGTCTCTATAGTTGTCAGATTTTAATATCTATACGAGAAAATTATAAGTTTTAATATCTCCACATGCATAAAAGTTAAATTTTGGTAAGGTCCCTATCATTAACACATGAGGGAACTTTCAAGCAGTACAAAACTGTTATAAATTTTTTCTACCCGTGATAAATCACTACAAAAAATTGTGTAGGTATAAAATTATCATTTTCTGGTACAAGCAAAGAGATAACTAACTGAATAGTTAAACTTATTTATAATTCTGTGTCTGTGATCAAGAAGAAAGACAAATAACCCGTTTTTTGAAAAAAGGGTTATTAGAGTAAATAAAGGACAGTACAATTTCATTAGATTTATGAATGTGTTCATGAAAATTAGGCGGGTCAACTTGTAACAGTACAGCGACACAGACGCTACACCTTTCCAACGACCATAAGATCCCTGGAAGAATACAACATCTGGTAACAGCAGTTAGTGGGGTCTGTCTTTGAATTATTGAGTCCTTTGGAGATAAAAAAGGCTTTTGGAAAAGGTAATGTGGTTCATGTGACAGCCTAGCAGTGTCCGTGCTGATGTCTGAGCCTAATCATAACAAGAAAAATAGATCATGGTTTAGGTTTGATTCATGCACATTCTAAAGGCATTAAATGTAGTTACAAGTTATACATGTTTTGGGACAGACCTAACCTAAACTATGTTAAAAGGATGTTTAAATATTAGCTGGAGAATCTGATGTCCATCTGATGGCAGACAGGAACTAGATCTCCAACTTCTTGTTGGTTACTATGTGAATGATAGGTGGAAAATAAATCACAGCGGAAAGAGAATAAAAAAATTGTTAACCTACTTAATGTGTTTAGGGTAGTAAAACAACAACATCATCAAATGATTTTGGCTGTTTGCATTGATCTCTCACACCCAAAATTTATGCCAGATGCAAAGAATGAAAGAACCATCCACACACTCTCGTTCAAGAACGCAATTTATTTGGAGAAACGATTCACTTTCTGTTGGGAATTAGGATAGGTAGTTTTTTTTGTCATTTTATGGAAAAATTGGTATCTAATGTTTCTTTGTTAAAAGGCTGAATTGGATGGTGGGAATCCTGTTAAAATGAAATATCTCATAGCCATTCAGAGCAAGTGATAAACTGTTGATTTTAATAAACTCTACATAGTTGTCCTTGGATGTCTGAAAGGATGATTGAATGTTTTAGTGGCAAGGAATGTGAGAAACTGCAGGACCAAAGAAATATCAGTGGCATGTGATCTCATGATAGACATATCAAATCCTATCACACTCAACAATTTGGCTGAACATTCAACATAAACATCATCCACAAAGTTAGTCTTAACTCATAAAACAGAAACTTAGAATATATCACATTGGCCATAAGATTTTTTCTTTTTTCTTTCAAGTCATATTCAAATTCAACACTTGGAAAAGCCAAGGTGACTGTTTTAATCTTTCTTGTCTTAATTGTTCTTCAATATCAAAACTGTTTCTAATTCCACTTTGGTATGCTGGGGTTGAACCCGGCACCTCGACGAGACGAATTATGCTTCCACTTGAGTTTTCTCTTGTTGTGTGAGTGCCATGACATCTTGTCTTGTTTACATGGCTGGAACCACTAGAAGAAGAAGACAAGCTGTGTCCTGAATCTGAAGTTAGCGGTGTCTCGACTTTCTTCCTACGGTTGTAACTTGAGGGGGCTAATGTCAGCTCAATCTCAGTCTCATCTATGACCTCTAGCACCCCATCTTCTGATTCTGCAATGTGCTCCTCTGCAGGCCTTTCGAGGTCGAATTTCATTTGAGGCTTTTCTTGTGCACCTTTGAGAGTTAAACCGATCGCATTCTTGAAGTACCATTCTTCTTCGCTCACTTCAATTCCTCTTCTGGCATCCATGTTTTGCATCAGTATCTTCTGAATTTGGTACAAACGATGAAGCTCATATACCTGGGAAAAACATTCTCATGAATTTCAGGCTCTAGTAATCCTGATTGAGGAAGAATATTCTGGAGGAATATAGAAAGAGAAAAAGTACCTGCTCTTTGAAAGTTTCTTCGTGTTTTAACATGGCCATCCTCATATATTCTTTGTCACAGGACCTTACAAGCTTCTCCATCAGTGATCTATGTAGCTTCTGAGAATGTGAAATTTGAACTAGTGATACAAAGGTAACTCCTCTTTTTACGAAACTTGTACTCAGACTTGCTTCTTCATGATATCACTCTACCTTCATATATAAGTTATATATATCACTTCTAAGCTTAAAGAGAAAATTCAGACAGGATAGGATGAAAAATTGAAAACTGAAAAGCTTTTATATAGAAAATAAGGTGGTTCAGTGAAAGCATGGTTACAATGACATAGAGACACTAATACAAAATGATGGCATCAACTTCCTTTTAGTATAATTTGTCTGTTCCTTTGCTTCCTCTCCTTTCAAAACTTTGGACCACATTCGACTGAACCCCAGCAAAAAAAAGAAAAAAATATCTTCCGACACCTTTATCAGTTGAATTTTCCAACCATAATTATAACTTATCATACATACACACGCATGATGTCATTATTCATGCTATCCGTTCAATTATTGCAATATTTAAATACACGACCAAGGAAACATTATTCTCTTCTTTTCATATACCAAGTTTAAAAAAGAATGCTTGAAGACGCAATATCATTATAGTTAGGGCCATAAGGAAAATCCCCCATCAACTTGTTTTTTTAACCCTTGCACTTTCCTTTATCAGTTTCTCTCTCATTCACGGAATCCGTACCATAATTTTTTTTCTTCCTTTGTTACACTATCTGCAGACATCCATCTCTATTACTCTAGAGATTTAAAAGAGTGAATTATTTAGGCTACGTTTTTGTGTAATCTTTTAAAATGTACTATGGTTCTCAACATAGGCCCGGCATGATGCCAAAGCAAAGCATATCCTCATGCATAAGATAGCAAACTCTCTTACCTTTCAGAAAAATTTCTTGAGGATTCTATATTTGTTTGTTTTATTCTCACTCTAATATCTAATGTAGCAACTTGACACTAAACTATCACAACAATGACATGATATAAATTCCAAACACATATCAACATATCATCGTCAATTCTCACTAGAGAAAATTTGCAGCACCCTCACTAAAGTTATGCTAACCCAGCCCCACCCTCCAAAAAAACACAAAATGACATAGAATATGAAACAAAATTTGCTGGGCAAAAGGGAAGAAGGGGTGTGTCATGTGTGTGTATCAGTTTCAAAAATCAACTAGTAAAATTTAACAAAAAAAATATGCTTATCAAGAACATCAATTGGATTTAGTTTTTGAGATCATTCTTAGAACCAAACATAAGTTCATTAAGAGATAGGAAAACACTGAATTACTCCAAAGCATGCAAAAGATTATGAGAAATAGAATATAGGTTCTAACCTGTCACAATTCAATTAGCTGAGCACACCACACGATTTTCTTCTGAACAAGAAGACAAGAGAACAAAAGGAGATCTCAGAAGGAAAGGCAAGAAAAGAAACTCTTTTTCCTTTCAACACAACTTAAGCGACAACCTTGTTTAATTTGATGAAAGACTCTGCTAATATGCTCTCACATTCCCCATCAGGTCGTCAGTATATACTGTTGGGGATTAAATAGAAGACTACTACAAATATAACAGAACTGTTGTGGAATTTAAGATTCTTTCTCTTATTTCTCTTAAGGACACGGAAACCAAGGTGCTATTGCATGAGTTTAGAGGCATGCCAAACAAATCCCAGTGCCTTGACCAATGTGATTCAAGTTTTGTGGACGAGATGCCTCAGACAGGTCCAGCAATGCAGATATATTAAATTAGGAGTAAGGAAAGGAGAACAGATAAACAAATACAGGTATTAATAGCACTATTTTAAAAATTAATATAATTGTTGAGGATCACAAGGACTTGGTTTGCTCAAGACAAATCATCAACAGAACAGCATAGTATACATAGCCTGCTGAGGGTGAATCACATGCACCTAAAATTTCTACATCATAAAATAGTTGGTCTCAAATTGCACACATTATATTATGTTATTATTCTATAATTGAAGCGTGCCTATAATGTTTTTTTTCTTTTCTTTTCTAGATTACAGGTATTTTACATTGAACACAATCTTGTTCTAACTTGGATGACAAAACTCCTATTTCGAGTATTTAACGCAATATACCTAGAATTTGAACTCGAAACTTTTAATTAAGTTAGAAGAACTCCATTTAGTTGATCCACATGCGCTCAGTAATAAGCGTGCCTATAATGTGAGGGAGCTTAAGGTGGCATATTCTCTGCCGCTAACAGTTGGATCCTGACCGTACGATACGTGGGTATCTCTCGTAGTTGTCCAGGCTAGAAACTGGCCTCAGGATCTCAAATCCAACCATAGTTGTTTCAGTTTTCACACATTGAAAAAAAGGGGACACAAAATCATGGGTTTATCCCTTCCTTAATTCTTTTGTTCGGTTCTATATGGCATTGATGGAGCAAACAGTGAATCATCAATTATGATGGATGTTTCGTACCTGTACGATGCCAAAAAATAGGTGGTGCAATATGCTATTTGATGGGTTTTTCAGCAGGGAAGACCCGTGGCAATGATTATAGATGTTAACTGGCCATGTGGGTGTGCTATATGTTAGTGTAATAATATTAATGAATGGTTGCGCTACCTTTATACATTTTAATTTACAAACGGATGTGCATATGTTACGGCCTTACGGGCACATATGTACGTTAATCCATAATAATTACATAGGAAGCAAATACGTATTGGATTAGAATTATATCCATGTGTATTGTGTAGTACCCTCGTCCTTATCAAGATGACCACACACATGCTTGTGAGGCTAAGCTTCTTCTCTCTCTTAGAAGTGTATGTACATGATTATTAATATTTTTTTATGCTCAGAGATCACTAGTGTCTCTCACTAGATTAGTGACTAATCTTTTTAATGCGTGATTGTCTTTTTCTCAATAAATATATTGTTTCCTCACATGTAAAATATATTATAAATTATATATTATTAATAATATAATATGCAACCGGAATGCTAAATAAAAAATCCTAGATCTATCTAGTTAAAAAAATAATATATATAGAATAGAAGAAAAATAATAAAAAAGAGGACATGGAAATGGACGTGGAGTGGAAGCACGCGTTGCCGGGGCTAGAAGGTGCATTCTTATGGGGTGGTGGGTCCTTTGAGTTTGCAGAAAAGGCTGACCTATATAGGGTCTTGCGTTATTGTTTGGTCCCATTTGAATTGGATATTCAACACAGCAACGAACCCAGGAAAAAAAATACTAGAAAATGGGAAACCGTGAGATATAATAATACTTATATAAACTTTGTTAAACTAAGGAGAAAATCATACGTATTATATAATCATTTAGAGAAAATAATAAACTAAGGGAGGGAAATTCTTAGGTGCTCATAGATCCAGAGATTCCCTATGATTTAACACATTTGATTAAATAAGAAAATGAAGGTGTCACACTGTCACGGTTGATTTAGTTAAGTTTGTGAAGTGTTTTAATTAATTTAAACCAACTTTAAATATATTTTCACTTTCTTGTTCTGTTCATTTCATCACCGTAAAAGAATAAAATCCTTGTTAAATAGTTATCACTTCAACTATAACATTGAAAATATAGTTAATAATAAAGACAATGGTTTGGTAAATGTTCACGTGTGAGTTTGAATGACTTTAGTGAACCCCAAATTCTGTAACGTTGGTAAGTGTGTAGGCTTTGCTTAGAAGAGAGACATGCAAAACAAAAGAAAAACACTCCAACGCTCAAGTAAGTACAACAATTGTTAAAGAATAATTGAGTGTGAGAACCCAATATAAGATGTAGAGAATGAGTAGCTTGAGTAATGCATTCAAGTAATGACTAGAGTGAATCTGAGATGAGAGAAAGATATAAGTCTCAATTGTGTATTGAGTTCGAAGTGTAGTGTAATGTGTTTAGAGAGAACATGTAAGACTGTATTTATAGTGTGGAGTGTGGGCCTTGGGCCGTTGCTTATAAATAATCTGTTGATAAGATAATAACAGATAATAGCATGCAGTTATCTAATTCAAATAGGAGATAATGTGTACCTTATTGATATATTGTTACTTGTAGATAAGCAACAATTAGTAGATAACTTGTTGGGATATTATATGATAAGGTGGTTGCACTTATTTGAATATCCTGACATATTTGATATGCTGTTAGTGAGAAGATAATATTGTTGGTGTTCGTGCTCCTGGAGAGGGTTGACGTCCGCGCTCCTTTAGCAATGATGATAGGGAACCCGGACATGTGTGTCTGGGTTGACACTTGGAGGCTGAATAAACACCTATTAATGTAGTAGTGCTGACGTGGAGGGTGTCTACGTGTACAGTGACATTTATGAGATGACCACGTGTCATTTTACTATTTTGGACTGTACATAAGTCCCCCAGCCCCTGAGCCAATTTATGGGCGAAAGAGGGTGAAAGAGCATAGAAGCAGGATGTCCAGTGTCATAGTAATATAATGAGTATTGTCAGTCCCTGAGTGTGGATAGGGTGTGTCAAGGTTGACAACTTCATAGGTCGACCAAAACTTTAATTTTTAGTTTGGATTTATGAACCTGAATCTGGACAGGGTTGTCCAGGTTGTGAGTGCTGGACTTTCCAATGTAGACTTTTGACCTTATTGGATAAGTCTGAACTTGGCAGGTAGATGATATAAAATATAGAAACACTTCACACTTAACCAAGAGGGGGGGTGAATTGGTTAGGCTTGGTAAATTAACAATTTCTTTGACAAAATCAGAGTTTCTCTTTGGATCTTTAATACTTTAGTAACCAAGAATCTTTATTCAATCAAATGTTCAGTCCAAGGTATCCAATAGCTCAAGATTGAATTAGTAAACAAGGCAATATTATCCAGTTAAACAGAATATCATCAAGAAAGAGATCAATATAAAAACACACAAGATTTATACTGGTTCACTTCAAACACTATGAAGCTACATCCAGCTTTCTTCCACTCAACACTAGAATGGAGTTCCACTATTGCAATATTTCTGTTCTTACAAGTAATAACAAAGTCTCTCTTTATCTACCCTAGATAAAGTTCATAAATCTAAAACACTATTAGATTCTTAGAGACAACCCCACTGAGAACACTACTCAATAAACCCCTAGAGAAACTCTATCTCTAATTTACAAGCAAGAAACCCAATTACAATAGACAATTAAATACAAGTTATCAAAAGAATTACAACCACAAAGTTTAAGGAGAGAAAACACCTGATGATCCAATGAATGATATGCTTATAAATGAATATATCAAGTTGAATGATGACAACAAACTCAGAACAGCTCTTTCCTTAACCTTTGAAAAGACTCTTCTTGCTTCAAGAATAACTTAATAACTCATAAGAGTTTTAGTGAAGACAAGCACTCATAGAACCCAGAAAAATTACTAAGAAAATGTTTAGAAAGCTTAGGTAGGCTCAGAATACGAATTGATCAAGTTACAAAATAAGCTGAGCAAGGGTTCTATTTATAACAAACTTTTCTAACCGTCAGTAATCGATTAAACACGCTCAATAATAGATTATTTCACTTATGTAATTGATTAAATCAAGCATGTAATCTATTAAAGGGTTCTATAAAAATCTGGGTTGAAGCAACAAACAGAATAATCGATTATTTCGATACGTAATTGATTAAAACAGGAAGCTTCATAATCATAAAATAAACTATGTAATCGATTACGGATTTTGGTATTCGATTAAAGCAGGAGACTTTATAAACATAAAATAGATAGAGTAATCGATTAAAGAAGCAAGATATGTTAAGCATAGGCATATGATGTAATCAATTACAATATTTGGTAATCGATTAAGATAGAGAGATGATTTTTCCTGTTAAGCCTATGTAATCGATTGCAGTTCAAAGGTAATCAATTAAAATGATCATCAAGGCAATTTATATGTAAACTAAGGTAAATTAATCGATTAAACCGATATGTAATCGATTACATTGTTCTTGAAAAGTTTTTCAGAAAGCACTAAGAACAATATAATCGATTATTACGAATAAGTTATCGATTAAATCAGTAGAAAATATATTTTTCCAAAAACCTTTGATATAACTATTAGACATAAGCATTTTATCAAGGCCTTGTGAATTCTAATCATTTAAATTAATTTAATGAATGAATGATGTGAATGCAATATACTTGGATCACCAGAAATGCTTCTTCCTTTTACATTTAATCACACATAATTCTTCAATACTTCAAGGCATGTTGAAAGCTAAAATCAAGCTTTGAGTCCATTCTTCAAGTAATTCCATTGAATCCAACAGATGAGGCGACAATGATGATGATTTTTCTGTCAATCTGTGACCGTTTGATGTGATTTTTGGAAACGAGGTTTGTGCCCTCATTAATGCTGGCATTAGTGTGCCGCCTACGCCCCTTACCTCTGCACACATGTCACTTGAAGAGTGGCCACATTTTTGGAGATCGTGCGGTAGTGGGTTAGTGGTGTTAATCACGACGCGAGCTTCTAGGGAACTTTAGGGAATCCCACCAGTAACCGTCGAGTCTCCTTCCCCTTTAAATAGATGGAATTTTCGCCATTTCCATTTTACCTGTGTCCTTGCTCTCTTCTAAACCTTCTTCTTCATTCTTCTTGCTAGAGTGTCCATTTTCTCTCAAAATGTCTGAGTCACCCATTTCTGATTCCGCTTTGGGCATGGGGGTAGCGACTCTGGAGGCTCTATTGAGCAGTGCGTTATGCGCGATGTAATCTCCATCGGTGACTCCTCCGAGGAGGACACTCATGGAGGAGCTTCTGAGGGGTCTTTCTCTTCTAGGAGGAGGACCCGTTCCCGCCAAGTTGGCGAAGGGACTTCTCGTCCTGTTCGGCAAGTGCGGGCTTCCGCTACCCCTAAGGTTAGCGAGCCTCTACCGCTTACCATTTTACCCCCTGCTTCGGCCTCTGAAAGGGTAGGACCTACCAATGTGAGGAGTGCTAGGACTTCTCCTCATGGGCGTCGCAGCCGTAGTGTGGGATCGCCAACTCCTGCTCCGGTGGTAGCTGGTTTCGAGTGGGTGAGGGAAGATGTTTTGAAATATAAATCCTCTCTTACCACTCCTGCCAGTGTCAATGCCATGTGCAAACAAATTCGTTTGACCACCCCTGAGGATTCCTGCAAGCTGATTGTCGAGGCTTGTGGGGAAGACGAATTTCCCTTTATGAGGGCGGCACCAAGAGCTCCATCGTTTTTTTTATCTACCGTTGTCTTTTTGAGGTTCTAGGGCTTCTGCTTCCCTTTTCCTCTTTCCAGTGTGCTTTGCTGGATTTTCTGAACGTCCCTCCTTCCCAACTCCATCCCAATAGCTGGGCAGTGGTGTTGGCTTTTGAAGTTTTATGTTCTTACTTGAACATTCGCCCGAGTGTTCAAGTTTTCCTGTTTTATTTCCAGACTAAGTTGTCTGCAAAAGTTGGCTAGGTCTCCATACACAGTGTTTCCAAGAAACTGTTTGAGGTAGACACTAATGTTTTTCGTCGCTTTAAAGATCGTTTCTTTAAAATTCGTGAAAGTGGCGAGGTGGCAGATGGTGTGTCTTTGATGCATAACCAAAGTGGGAATGCTGGTTTCCCCTTTTATTGGCAATCTGACCTTACCAGGTTTCAATCATTTGATGAGGATCTTTTGACCCTGGTTGAGAGGTCGGATAGGGCAATCCTGGAACTATTGCCAAGTTCCTTGGACGCTTGTGCCATTTTATCGCTTTCTTCAGCTAATGACCCTACCGCCGCACTGGATGGTAATTTTCTTTATTCCCTCTTTGTTTTCTGATGCATAAACCCTGGCACTTGCATATTTTTGTGTTTTTTGTAGCTATTATGGGTGACTTCCAGTGGAGGCCATTAGTGAAGAATGTGGGTGGCGATGTTGTGCCGAACCCTATTCCTCCCCCAGCTGAAGAAGAGGGTCGACCCACTGTTCGGGTTGATCCTGCTGAAATTGTTGTTGCTTTCCCCAACCCCTCTCCTTCTGAGTTGCAAAAGAGGAAAAGAGATGAGGGTGTTCGGACATTTGGGCGTAAGAAGTCTCAGGCAGGTTGTGCTCCTCGTAGCTTGCCTGCCATGAGGGAGGCTGTCAGGCTTCTACCTACTTCTCCTTCTTCTGTCCGGGCTCCAGTACTTGTCCGGGCTCCTGCACCTGTCCGGGCTCCAGTACCTGTCCAGGCTCCGGCGCCTGTTGCTATCACTGTTTCTCCTATTGTTCCTCATGTTGCTGTTGTTCTGACTCCACCTACCTCTCGACCAACTTCTCCTGCTTTGGCTACTCCTTCTCCTTCTTCGCCTCCTTTTTCTGCAATGCCACCACCTGTTGCTCGTTCTGTCACTCCCTTAGAGTTTTTGAGCGCTCCAAGGGAGGTGACTCTTTGTGGAGTGTCGAGCACAGGCTTGATCGAGGACTACCGACCCCTTTTGACAGGAACTTGATTAGGTCGGTAGGCACCCATCATTCACTTGACGCCGCTGAGCTTTTTCTGCATAGGGGCCTTGTCATCATCAAAGAACATCGATAAGTGCATTAAGAGGCTATGAGCAAGGCTGCTTCTTTGGAACACGAACAGAACAAATTGAAGGGCGCCGTTCATGGTGCCTTGCAGTTGGAGCGTAATAGGTTGAACAGGGCTGTGGTGGCACTAGTTGATATGGTTAAGCGTAACCATCAACTATCTGCTAAGACCAGTGAAGCTTTGTCCAAGTTGTTACGAACTCGGCTTGATGGTGATGAGCTGATTGTTCGTGGCGTGGCCGCCATTGCTAAGGTTGTGGATAAGAAGAATGATCTAGCGAAGAGGGTAGCCGAGTTGGAGGTGAAATTGAAGGATGCCGATGGTGAGCTTGTTGTCGAGAAGGAAAAACTGAGGGGAACTCAAGTTGAGCTTGCTGCTGAAATGACTGTCAGCAAAGAGCTTGATGAGGAATTGAAGGTATTCAAGCGGGAAATAGTGGAGCAACACGAGAAAGGCTTCTTTAAGGCAGTGTACCAAGCTGGATGTAAAGGACGATGCTTTGGTAGATGAGGAGGAGCTTGGTTCTGCTGAGGAGACAGCTAGTGATGCAACTGATGTTTAGGCTATTTTTGTCTTTCCGCTTTTTTGTATTTTTGGTCGTTGGTGGTCATGTAAAGCGTTATTTTTCAATCAATGAAACTGCTCCTTTTGCTTCGACTCTTTCGTGTCTTCTTTTGTTTGTCTTCTGATTATGTTCGCTTGCATTGGTAACCCATAATCCGCTTGACTTGTATTTTTCGTAAACATTGAGGCCCTTTGATTGAAAGTATCCCAATTTTCTTTTTGAGACTTGAGAGCCAATGAGTTGCCAAGAGTATAACTTGGGTCTGTAGTGTCAAGCGTGATTCTTGTACTGTTGCCGAATTCCTGCATTCGCAAATGACTAAGTTTGTAGTCTTGCTTGTGGAGGTTCCAGCTTCCAGTATGTGCTAAGAGCATATCATAGACTTTGGAAATGTCAAGGGTTGACCATGGACTTCAAGATTGTTTCTTGAATTTGCATTGTCAAGGGTGGACTCTTTTGTCGAGGTTCCCACCATATACACCAAGTGTTGCTGATATGTCGAGGATGGACCTTAGACAATTATTCATGCAAAATAGAATGGTCCCATGGTACTGCATGTTCCATAGGAGTTAGAGTACCCAGAAATATTTTTCGGGTTTATCATGCCAAAATGTCCTTGGTCATTTATATGTCAAAGATGTTTCTTTGTGGCTCATATTCCTGCACCAATAGAATTTGTGAACGCTGCAATCATCAAAGTAAAGCCTTGAGTACCTCGTGTTTCCTTAGTAGATAAGTTGATGCAAACGAGGTTGACTGCGAATTGATCTCAAGTTTTGAGAGTAATGGGTTATCAAGAATTGTTGATAACTATGCAGGTCAATGTTAAGTTTTGTCAATATCTATTGACAACTATGGTTCTCCATGTCAGGATTCCATATTGTATAATGATACCAAGAAAGTTTTCTTGGATCTTAGGAGACCTAGGGGGAACCTAGTCTTTCTATGCCAAGTATGTATCTTGGTCTTTATATTCCTGAGAACTTTTATTCCTGCAACGACATAATATGATAACAATGACATATGCTGAGGGTAAACACCGTTGTACCTCATGTTTTGTCGGTGTTGGTACCAGCGGAATTGTCCATGCTAGATTTTGTAGAGACTTACCCAGATGTGATCTTGGTTGGTTGTTCGAAGAGCTGATCATGGGTTCTCTATGTCCTTGTAGATGTACCAGTGACGCGTCCATCTTGGGTTTTTAGAGGTCGACCAAAGCTTTAGGGTTTATGAACCTTGACGGTCTACCTTAGTTTGGGTTTATGAACCTGTGAAGGTCGACCACGGCTTGGATTTATGAACTTGATGGTCTACCAAAGCTTGGTTTTATGAACCTTTTACTTTTGGTCTTCAATAAGGTTTACCCCACAATGAGAATTACGAACCTTTTAAGGTCTTCGGTAAAGTCTACCCCACAACGGGAATTACGAACCTTTTAAGGTCTACCCCGTAATGGGACTTACGAACCTTTGGTCTTCAATAAGGTCTACCCCATAATGGGAATTACGAACCTTTTAAGGTCTTCGATAAGGTCTACCCCACAATGGGAATTACGAATCTTTTAAGATCTACCCCGTAATGGGAATTACGAATCTTCTTCCAAGGATTTACCTTAGGTCTTGAGTAAGTTCTACCCCACAACGGGAATTACGAACCTTTGTAGAGTACCAAGTGCTTGTCTTGGGTTTTCGAGGTCGACCAAGACTTGGGATTATGAGCCTTGACGGCCTACCAGAGCTTGGGTTTATAAACCTTCGAAGTCTTCCAAGACTTTTGTAGAGTACCAGGACGCATCTGCCCTGGATTTTTGCTGAATTTGTCAAGGTTGGACCCTGGCAAGTACCCGGACATGGTCCTGGGTTTTTGTCGCAGCTGGACCTGGGAGAATGATCTGGCTGTAGTTCCTGAAATTAGTCACAATCTTGTAACTTTGATGTAAGTCATAGGATAAAGGATATATGTTTTATTGATGTAGCTTTTAATGTACATATTCCCTGCTTTATCCATCAGACGAGCCTCATTAAAACCTTTCAAGTGAAAAACCCAAATGGGAAAAAAGCACTTGAATAGGAAAAAGAGTATGCCGTCTGGCCTTGATCTTCTTAGCTGAAGTTGAACTTTAAATGGGTAGCATTCCAAGTTCTTGGAATGTCTTTGCCATTAAGTTCCTGTAGCTTGTAGGCGCCATTGTCTAGGTTGGTGATCACTCTGAATGGGCATTCCCAGTTTGGTCCTAGATTCCCTGCACGGGGATTCTTTCGAGCTTCACCTGGGACACGCCAGACTAGGTCGCCTGGTTGGAAATTTTGAGGTTGAACTTTGGAGTTATATCTTCGTGTCCTACGGAGCTTGGTCGCTTTTTCTTTGATTCTGGCTGTGTCTCTGAATTCTTCGCTAGTCTCCAGTTCAACTCTCATGTTGTCCTCGTTGCACTGTTCTTGAAAAAGTATCCTTTTAGACAAAGGTTCCCCTAGTTAAATGGGTATTATGGTGTCAGTACCACACGTGAGGCGAAAATGAGTTTTCTTTGTAGTGCTTTGAGGTGTGCAATGATAAGCCCATAGTATGCTGGGGAGCTCCTCCTTCCAGAGACCTTTGGACTTGTCCAGTCTAGTGCGAAGGGCTCGTAGTATGACTTTATTGGCTGCCTCCACCTGGCCATTGGTCTGTGGGTGCTCTACAAAAGTGACTAGGTGTTTGACGCCTAGTCATGTGAGGAAATCCTCGTAGATCTGTGCCTTGATTTGTGTACCGTTGTTAGTAACGATGGCATAGGGTAGACCATATCTGCATATGAGATTTTTCCATGTGAAGGTTTCAACTTCACTGGCTGTTATCTCTCGTAGTGACTTTGCCTCGATCCATTTGGTGAAGTAGTCGATTGCCAACAGTAAGAACTTGATCATCCCTGAAGCTCTAGGGAATGGTCCCAAGATGTCCATGCCCCACATAGCAAAGGGCCATGGAGAAGAAATAGTATAAAGGTTGTCAGGGGGAATCTGTGGGATGTCCGCAAATTCCTGACACCTTTTGCATTTACGGGCATATTTGAAGGCGTCCGTCCTGAGGGTTGGCCAGTAGTATCCTACTCGTACTACTTTAGTGGCTAGGGAGTGTCCTCCTGTATGGAGTCCGCAGATCCCTTCATGGAGTTCTCTTAGGACGTAGTCGACTTGTACGCTATCCAGGCGTTTGAGTAGAGGTGTTGTCAACCCTCTTTTAAATAACTCATCGTCAATAATGACGTAGTACCTGGCTTTCCTCTTCAGACGTTGAGCCTTATTTTCATCTGCTAGGAGTGTTCCCTTTATGAGAAAGTCTCTATAAGGGGTCATCCAATTGATCTCCAATTCAACAACCATTACCTCTGGGGTGTCAATGGTGGGCTTTTGGAGTGTTTGCTGGATGATTGTTTTGAGGTGTCCGGTCTTTTTGGTACTGGCCAGTTTGGATAGCAAGTCGGCCCTGGTATTACTCTCTCGAGGTGTATGATACATCTCAAAACAATCGAAACTGTCAATGAGTATTTTGGCTAGATGGTAGTATTGGAGGAGTATGGCCTCTTTAGTTTGATACATGTCTGATATCTGACCCTGGACAGGCTGTGAGTCGGAGTAGCATCTTAGACATTGAGCCCCGACTTCTTTTGTGAGTTTAAGTCTTGCTATGAGTGCCTCGTACCTGGCTTGATTATTTGAGGCTTTGAAGTTGAGCTTGAGAGCTTGCTCTAGTGAGATATTATTGGGTCCTTCAAGTATGATGCCTGCTCCGCTTCCTTGTATGTTGGATGCTCCGTCCACGTAAAGGTTCCACCAGTCTGGGGTGGATTTTTCGTTTCCTACAAATTCTGCTAGGAAGTCCACCATGAATTGTATTTTCATGGGGCCGCGTGGTTCATATTGAATGGCAAATTTTGACAGTTCGACTAACCATGCTACCATCATGTCACTAGTTCTGGTTTCTGCAGTACCTGTTTGATTGGATAGTTAGTCTTAACTATCACTTGGTGACTTTGCAAATAAGGTCGAAGGCGCCTAGCGGAGGTGACCAGTGCCAAGACTATCTTTTCAATCATTTGATAGCGCTTCTCGGCGTCATGTAGCATGCAGCTAGTGAAGTATATAGGGAATTGATGTTTCCCTTCTTCTTGGATGAGTGTTGAGCTGACAGCTTCATCTGCAACTAAGAGGTATAAGAGCAATGGTGCTCACGCCGATAAGTGAGTAGGCTTTGCTTAGAGGAGGGACCTGCAAAAAAAAAGGAAAAGCACTCCGACGCTCAAGTAAGTACATCAATTGTTAAAGAATAACTGAGTGTAAAAACCCAATATAAGATGTAGAGAATGAGTAGCTTATGTAATGCATTCAAGTAATGACTGGAGTGAATCTGAGATGAGAGAAAGATATAAGTCTCAATTGTGCATTGAGTTGGAAGTGTAGTGTAATGTGTTTAGAGAGAACCTATAAGGCTGTATTTATAATGTGGAGTGTGGGCCTTGGGCCGTTGCTTATAGATAATCTGTTGATAAGATAACAACAGATAATAGCAGACAATTATCTAATTCAAATAGGAGATAATGTGTACCTTATTGATATATTGTTATTTGTAGATAAGCAACAATTAGTATATAACTTGTTGAGATATTATATGATAAGGTGGTTACACTTATTTGAATATCATGGTGTAACGTCCTCTATTTTAGTTACTTAATTATTTATTTTGAGGAATTTCTAAAGGTTGTAAGGTGCCAAAAGGTTTTTGATGTTCTATTTTTATCTTTTGACAGACTAAACATCTTCCCACAAATTCTGCTATATCCTTTTTCATACCAGGCCACCAAAACATTTTTCTTAAATCTTGGCTCATCTTAGTAATTCCAGGATGCATTGTAAAATTACTCTTGTGGGCTTCACTCAAGATTTTCTCTCTTAATCCGTCAATCTTTGGTACACAAATTCTTCTTTGATAAGTCCACAATCCATCATTATTTACCTCAAAATCTTGTAGTTTTTCTTCGTGGACTTGATTTAAAATTTGTTGGAAATCTAAATCTTTCTGCTGCCCTAGTCTAATGTGCTTTTTAAAATCACTAGTAATTTGTATCTGACTTAAAATGATGCTTTTAGAATTTACAGAAAATCCTAAGTCAAGATTTTTAAAATTTTCTATCAATTCCATTTCCTTGATCATCATATTAGATATATGCAGAGATTTTCTACTTAATGCATCAACTACTATATTTGCCTTTCCTGGATGATATTTTAGTTCAAAATCATAATCCTTAAGGAATTCAACCCATCTTCTCTGCCTCATATTCAACTCTTTTTGGTCATAAATATAAGCTATAATTATTTGTTTAGTTATTTATTTGTTTATTTATTTTTATAATAAATATATATACTTGAAGTTATACTTTTCATAAATTAATTATAAACTAAAGGTATAATAATTATTTATTTATTTACTTGTTTATTTTGTATATATATATATATATATTTATTTATTTTTCTAAGATGTTACACATGGCATATTTGATATGCTGTTAGTGAGAAGATAATATTGTTAGTGTCCGTGAGGGTTGATGTCCGTGCTCCTTTAGCAATGCTGACAGGGAACCCGGACATGTGTGTCCGGGTTGACACTTGGAGGCTGAATAAACACCTATTAATATAGCAGTGCTGACGTGGAGGATATTCACGTGTACAATGACATTTATGAGATGACCACGTATCATTTTACTATTTTGGATTGTACAATAAAAAATAAATATGTTTCAATAACAATAGAACTAAGAAATTATTAGTCGTCCAATAACTCAAATAAGATTCTATAGAAATATAAAAATAGTAACGAGTTTTTTTAATTAATAGTGATATATATGAAAAATTTATAATGAAAATTAATAAAATATAACAAGTATTCTTTTTATTTTATGAATAAGAATTAAAGACAGATATAAAAAAATTATAATAATTTACATATTTTATTTAACCAATTGAATTAAATTCCATAATATATAACACGTATTCTTGAAAGACGAATATCCAAAATAATGTGTGCAAGTATATGGATAATTAGTATATAAGAGGAATGTTAGTTGTTTTATTTGAAAGTAGAACCAAGTTTTCCTCGTGCCATTTCTAGCAACATTAGGAAATATAGGAGAACAACATGTAGAAGGTGCGGATCAAACCCCACAGCCTACACTTTTAATAACACTTAACTGCTAATAGGCTCACTTGATATATTACAGAAAATTATAAGAAAAATTATAACAAGTGTTCTTACTACACTAACTAAAAAACTAAATCTAAAAATATTTTTATTGAAAGACAAAAACTTACTTTATTTATGATCTTTTTTATGTTTTTTTTATGATTTTCATATTAAATGTTTTCTCTTTTTAATTTTTTAATTAGTATTCTTAACAAGAAAAAAATTATAATAACTTACGTGATAAAAAAAAATTGTACATATATTTATTACTATTAAATAAATAAATTTGTATATATTATATAAATTATTAGTATTAATAATATTATCAATAAATTAATACTATTGCTATTATTAATATTACTAGTATATATTAATATAACAATGTAGCCACATCAAGAAAATCAACAACTAAGCAAATAACAAGGTAGTTGGGTAATCAACTCTTAAGTAACACAATTGACAACTTGAGATAGGGAAATGCCATATCTTTGAGGAGCAGTAAGGTACTAACACTTATAATTAGCAAGTCAAGTAATAAGGACATTCAAGAAAAAAGAGAGAAAAAAATAGGTTGGCGGTGAGGACTCTATATTGTGAAAATCCAAAAGTCAACTGTTGATAAAAGGATAAATTAGTGATTATATGCCATGTTAAGATCCCTTGCCTCTAACAAGAAAAAAGAAAGTTAGAGACAAGAGCATGAACCCAAAAAAAGATGGATTTGAGACCATTAAGAGTCAAACACACCATCAGATATCCCTTATTATATTAGTGTGACATCTCAAAGAGATGAAGAAGAAAAAAGATAAGCATTTTTTGTCACTTCTTGAATGTTTTAATGTGTTAACAAAGCTACAAAATAAGAGTTATACGATTGATTTGTTAGTTGAAGGGAGAAGGGGGGAGTGAAAGGTCGTGGATTTGAATTTCTCTTACTAACATTCTAGCAAAACTAACAACTAACATTGTCAATAAAAAAAGGAAACTACAAACTACTATATATTTTATAGAAGTCCTTGAACACATGTAATAAAATTATATTTTTCCACATGGATTGTGTGTTTGGCTATGTGAAATTGCAATTTAAATAAAATTAAAATAGATAAAATTCAATTTAAAATTGAGAATTGGTTTCGGGAAAAATGCGGAATTTAGGAATCAATTATAGAAAAAAGAAAGCAAATTATACAGATTGAAATTCAATAATTAAAACCTTTCAGGATTAAGTTTCAAGCTATGACAATTAATAAAAATAATTTAATTTCCCTTGTGGTCTCACAAATTTCTATTGAAGGAAAATCAATCTATAGGGTAACTTTCGTTCTCTTTAATACATGAAGGTCTATCTAATCAAATATCCATACTCCCATCTGGTGTATTAAGTTCTCCTTTTAGTGGTTCCCTAAACCCTTAAAATATATCTTAAGCACAAGCCAAATTCGCTTAACAAGATAAACATAATAGGAAGAAATCAACAACAACAAGATTCACACAAAGGTAAATTGGAATTACTTCATTAACAAATCATAAGGCTAATACCCAATCCCCTAGAAGAAAAGAAGACTACTTGCGGTAACCGTGAAATGCCAACCACTTCTACTGGAACCACTATTGGTATTGCCAACATCATTGTCGCCACTGTTTTAGTCATCACCACACAAACACACCATTACATTTTCAATAGAACATGAAACTTTTAAAATGAGTTTATTTTAAAATAAAAAATTAGAAAAAAAAACTACACTAAATTTTAAAAACTAAACAATAGTTGTTTTTAAATTTTTTTGAAACTTACAACTAAAAATCGATAAAAAAACTAGTTGTCATTGGTTTTATTTGATTCTAAAAATAATTGTGTTTTAGAGGTGTGTCTTTTTGTATGTCAACACAAATATCGTACTAGTTATTTATTATACTCTTAAACAATAGACTAAACTAACGAAGTATTACCAATCGTTTGTCTCTATTTGTAAAACTTTTTTTTTATCATTTTTGTCTTTTGTAAAAGTATTAGTATTTGAAAGTGGTCAACGACACTCACAAAAGCATACGATGCTAAATAAATAAATAAAACATCTCAACAATGCACAACTAATAAACAATAGCAAATAAACATGCACACAAAGTTAAAAAGCTACTTATATTAACAATCCCAAGCTACTCATATTAGGGGGCTACTATTACCATGACCAAAAATGCTATTGAGACTACCAAAACATATGAAATTACTTGATTACCCTTAGTTCCATTTCCCCATAACCCCCTTCCTCTCTCTACGTTCAACCACTCTCCCCTCCCATTTCCATTTTCTCACTCCAAAAAACTCCACCATCATTGTGGTTGCCTTCGTCGCCATCATCCTTTGTCACTTCCATTGTCGTCATCGTTCTTTCCTTTTTCAAATATGTTTTCAGATTTGATCTAAGAAAGGTAGAGAGATAGACGTCACAATCATGGACTCTGCTCAAGCTGCTCATACGACGACGACTCTGCCTTCAGCTTTGAGTCGAATCACTGCCTAGGGTAGAAAATGTGCAAGATCTATGTCGCATTGATTCTTCACTACGACGGATGAGGCTTCACTGGTGGGCCATTTCATTGGTGATGGGTGTGTGGATGGTGAGGGAGGATGGAAGAAGTGGGGAGGGGATGTGCGAGTTAAGAGAGGGAGAAGAAAGAGTAGAAAGGGATGGAGGGTGACAATGGGAACACAATTCTGTTTATTGGATATACACGGAATCATGTATCCGGTTTGTAATAAAGGGGGTTTAAGACAAAATGTAACGAAAACATGATTGGTGTATATTCAACAAAACATAATTATGTTTTTGTTTCTTTTTTTTAGACTCCCTTTATTACAATTAGCAAAAGCACATGCACGACAACGCCTATGTATACATATTTTTATTTTGTAAGAAGTGTGTGTTTATTTTATTATTTTATTTAGTTCATCTTTGTTTTTTCACTAGTGTTCCATTTGGTTTATTTGTTGATTGCTTGTGTGGCTCTAAAATATATGTTCTAACATGTAGATGGATTAAACAAAAAGTTTTAGTATTTAAAAGAATTAAAGGATATAAAAAACAATATTAGCACAAAGAATATGAAACCAAAATAATGTACACAACAATGCATAATAAAACAGTGTGTGTCCACATTTCTATTGAACTATTACATTTTTATTGTATTAAATTATATATATATATATATACATATATTAATTTTTGTTTTATAACTTCAATAAAATTTTATATAATACAAAATATATTCAACAAATTTCTATGTATTTACATGTGTATTGCACTAATTTTTTTATTGTAATTAGTATATATATGTGTGTGGTTGTGCTTGTGATAGCCATGCGATAACAAAAAAAAAAATTAAAAAAAATATATTAAGAGATAATATATAATCTATATAGGTATAATAAAAACAAAAAGATAGCAAACAAAATAAAATAATAAACCTTAGGGAGCTTAATTAAAAAATTGGTAGTTTTTTTTTTTTTTTTTTGCAAACTTGGTAAGTTTTAAATTTAAAAATATCAGAATTTTTCATTAATAAATTGGTAGATTTTTAAAATTTAAGTAAATGGACAATTTAATTTAACAAATTGGTAGATTGTTAAAATTATATAAAAAAGTAGCTTTAGTAAAAAAATTGACAATTAATGACTCACATTTTATTCAACCAATTAAATTAAATTCCATAATATATAACACGCATTCTTGAAAGACGAATATCCAAAATAATCTGTGCAAGTATATGTATAATTAGTATATAAGAGGAATGTTAGTTGTTTTATTTGAAAGTAGAACTAAGTTTTCCTCGTGCCATTTCTTGCAACATCTGGAAATATGGAAATATAGGATAACAACAGGTAGAAGATGCGGATCAAACCCCATAGCCTACACTTTAACAATTCAACACTTAACTGCTAACAGGCTCACTAGGTATATTAATGAAATTTATAAGAAAAATTATAACTCTCACGACACTAAATAAATATCTAAAACTAAAAATATTTTTATTGGAAGACAAAAACTTACATTATTTATGATCTTTTTTATGTTTTTCTATGATTTTCATACTCAATATTTTCTCTTTTTAATTTTTTAATTAATATTCTTAGCAAGACAAAAATTATAATAACTTACGTAAAGATAAAAAAATTGTACATATATTTATTACTATTCAATAAATAAATTTTATATAATATATAAATTATTAGTATTAATAATATTATCAATAAATTAATACTATTGCTATTATTAATATTACTAGTATATTAATATAACAACGTAGCCACATCAAGAAAATCAACAGCTAAGCAAATAACAAGGTAGTTGGGTAATCAATTCTTAAGTAACAATTGACAACTTAAGATAGCAATGAAATGCCATATCTTTGAGGAGCAGTAAGGTACTAACACTTACAATTAGCAAGTCAAGTAATAAGGACATTCAAGAAAAAAAAGGGAGAAAAAAATAGGTTGGTGGTGAGGACTCTATATTTTGAAAACCCAAAAGCCAACTGTTGATAAAAAGGTAAATTAGTGATTATATCCCATGTTAAAATCCCTTGCCTCTAACAAGAAAAAGAAAGTTAGAGACAAGAGTATGAACCCAAAAAAAATAAAATGGATTTGAGACCATTAAGAGTCAAACACACCAGGGGTGTAACATTTGTATGTAACAAGCAAGGTTATCGTGAAGATATGGGATTAACATTGAGTAAGCGGAAAAGAGGACCCAGGGGTGAAACTAGATGTAGGTGTAGGGCTAAATGTCGTGTCCATATTTATTTGCCTTCATAACTTTGGTATGTCAGTTGTTTTGAGGATGAACATAATCATCGATCCTTAAAAGGCATATATTCAGGCATGGCATCGAAGCATAGAAGAATGGACACATGATATTATGCAAATGAATAACCTTCAGAAGGCAAGTCTGCATACAACAAATATCTTTCATATGATGGGAAGTCGGGGTGGTGATTATGACAAGGTTGGCTATTAGGAGAAATACATGTATAATCAGATATAGAGGCAAAGGTAGGTTCGAGGATCTGATGGTGCTAGTGTTTTACAATATTTGTATTCATTGACCATCTTATGTTTGTGCGACACACAATGGATGAAGACAATCAAGTACAACATGTGTTTGGTGTGACAGTAGGAGGCAATTAGATTTTCAAATTTTTGGGGATGTAGTTGTTAGAGATAGGGAAAGCAACATGAAGATCAAGTTTTGAAGAGTTTTGTTTTTTTACATGCCCAATTTATTGAGTGACATTTGCATTGATTGTTTATTTTTAGTCTTAATCTATCTACCTGTACATCATGCATCATCATGCAGAGATAAGAAAGGATTAGAAACATCTTCAATGCATAAACTATCTGTTTTAATCGATTACCAGCTATCCATAATTGATTACACAAGTTTGAGAAGCTTGTAGAGAGATCTTCGTTCTGGTTTAATCAATTACTCAATTATTCGTAATCGATTACTCAATTCTGTTGAGACCATGTTTGTTTTCTTAGGATCTTTGCTTTAATCGATTATGTGAGTATAGTAATCAATTACATCATTCTTGAAATTGTTCCCATAAGTGATCAAGAACACTTTAATCCATTAAATCAAGAATCTAATCGATTACATTATTCTTGAAAGCTTTTTAGATTTTACATTGAAATGAGAATTTAATCGATTACTTCTTCGAGATAATCGATTACATTGACAATTTAATCGATTACAGGCGGTTATAGTTGCTTTCTCTATAAATATCCACATTGTGTTCTCACTTTCAACAATGATTTAGAATGAGCTTTTACGACTCACACATTCTAGTCTTCGTTTATGAAGCTTTCAAAGGTTAAAATGAGTTGTTAACATCTTGTGAGATCAAGAAGAGACTAATTCAATCAAGCTTTGGTTCTTGCATTTGAATGACAAGGTTGTGTCTTTTGTTGACTCTGTTTTCATATGTTTTTACATATTGTTACAACATATGCATGAGTTTCTAAAACATGCTATAATAGAGTTTTCTAGTTTAAGCTAAGGGTAGGTGTCTTTTAGGCTTTTATTCACAAAAGACCCTAGGGTTGGGTGCCTTTATCTTTTTTTCTGGGTAGGATCTGAGATTGATTGTGATTGCTTGTAAGAACTCAAAGTGCATAGTGGAAATCTAATTCAAGTTGAATTAGATAACTGGAGTAGCTTCTCTAAAAATAGAGAGTGAACTAGTATAAATCTTGTTGTCCATCTTCTCTTGAATCTTATCTCTCTCTCATTGCATTCTTAATCAATTTTCTGAGTTTAAAGATATTTCTTTTTGAAGTGCTTTAACAAAAGGATATTATGTACATGTGATTGATTAGATATTGGTTTTAAATAAAAAAGTTTGTGATACAATCCTTGGAAGCGAAAGTTTTTCAAAACTGTTTTTAATTTCAATTTGTTTTCAAAACCAATTCACCTCCCTCTTGGTTTGTGAGTTCGATTATCTTTTTCAATTGGTTTTAGAAATACATCTTGAAAGTTGCTCAAGATCATAATTTTTCAAAAATGGGCTTTAAACAAATCAATTTCAAAGAGAGTGTTTCTCTTAATTGATCACAATTATTTGAGGGAGAGCATTTTTTGTTTTGGCAAAAGAGAATGAAAATCTTCATGCAATCAATTGATCCTGGTGCATGGAATGCTATTGTTAAAGGACCATTTACACCAACTAAAGAAGTCAATGGTGAATTGGTTCCTAAAAAATGGGATTAGATGAAAGATGACAAGAAAAGAAAAGTGCAAGATGATCAAAAGGGAGAAAACTCAAACTTTCATTCATACTCATTCTCCTCAAACCTACAAAGTTTTTGCTATTTATAGACTAAGCTTCCTTCTAAACATCCCACTATGAGTTAATTCTCACTTAGAATTAAATTTCCACTTACATTAAATTTACATCGGAAATAAAAACCTACTAACCACTATAATAACTTGGGAAGCCTAAAAACATAAAAACTAAATTAAAAGATGTCAAGAGTCATATGAACTTATTACATGAAAATAAAATACGAAAGTTAAAAGGAAAATTAGAAAATGGACCTTAATTAGTTCTTTAGACCAAAAGCTATGTAATCTATCCAAATAAATTCACCTCACAGTCGCATCTTGAGTATAAACTCTTGAGTTCATTGTGTTCTTCAAATTATTGTCATAAAAGTTTGCTGAATTTATCTTCAAGTTGTAGAAATGAGACAAGTCTTGGTTTGAGCACTTGCATGACTATGTTTTGGAAAGACTTCCTAATTCTTTGCAGTTTTGTTTTGGTCAATGGGACTTTCATCCATTGCAAAAGATATTTGAAGTGATTGGACATTTGCTGGATCATATGAAATAGCACCTTGAACCAAAATGCTTCCCATGTTGGAAGAGCACCTTATTGCAATCAGTCCATGTGAATGCAAAGTCAATATCAAAATAGAAACAATATTTTAATTTTATAATATAAACAAGTTTCACTGAGACTTACTATGTTGGCAACTCTACATTGAAGACAAATGTGCATACTTTCAGCTGCACCTTTAATTCATATCTCTTGTTGGATAAAAGCAAGACTTTAGTGCCTAATTGTTGGAACCATGATAATGTAAGGTCACATTAAAAGAGTGCCTATATTGTTTTTAAAATTAATCTATTTAAAGGAGGTAACATACTTCGTTAACTTTTTGAGTTTTCAAAAAACATAAATGTATGGTTTAATGCTTTAAAAAGACCTCAAGAATGTCTTCAACATATTTTTTTATAGGATCCAAATGAAGCCAAGAATGAGTCTTTGGACTTGCATGACATGGTGACTTCCTTTTAGGTGTTTTTTTCCACGTCCAACAAATTTGATGATGATCCAACATTAGATGACATGGTGAATGGAATGTTAACCTTCTACATAGCTATCCCATCCTTTCACGTAGAACATTACCATGAGTAGGTTCCTACATAGTTAAGACATAAATTTGATCAGCGGGATATTTTATGAGGAGGCATTCAATAAACATGACCTTAATCAACATAGGTCCAAAGTTAAGAACTTCCATGCAACCCTGCCAACATTCTTCCTAAAGGACATATTTGTCATATATGTTTTGTTTCTATAGCTTCTTTCAGTGCTTTCATTAAGGGGTTGTGCCAGTATAGGAGACACATTTGTGTCTGCTATTGAGTTTTGTTGTTGTGGGCTGATATTCACATCTTCCTATTGGACTAATGGACATCATTTCTGGATATCGCTCACTACTATATATGCCCATTAAGGTCCTCATCATTGTAGATTCTCGTTTCTCTAAGTCTTCCACTTTTTTCGACAAAGCATCCACCCAAATCTTTAGTCCCTGAAGAACGTCGATAACATTTAATAAGCAACAGTGAAATATCTCCAGCATCCACTTGTTTTGCTTAACATACAAATTGACCAACAATGACAATCATAGTGACTTTTACAATGAGACCATCAAGAATGGGATTGTTGTACATTACCATGCATGACGAATAGGTAAAGTTGTCTTGTTGGACCAATTCCTGTCATCCACCAAAAACCAAGTATTGGACATTAGTTACAAATTTTGGATACATGTAGTTTCTTTGGAAAATATTAACAGGAAGGTTCAGTTTTGGTTAACAAGGATGACCTACATTACTTGGCCTCAGTCAAGGTTTAGCCCCAAATGAAGGAGATGTTATTTCCTCATCACCTCTATGGGAACATAACACCAAAAAAATTTAGTGCCTGGTTAACGATTATTTGCTTTTTATCCATACAAAAGAATAGTAATTTGACAAGCATGAGTTGGGTAGGGATATTCATACCCATTGTGGCCACGTCTGACTCTTTTGCCACTTTTGGTGGGAGGCTCATTGCTATCCATTTAGCAACTGAGATAGAAGATGGCGGTGGAAAAGAGAAAGATGTACACACAAGTTGTTGTGGTAACTCGGTACCACACACTCCTTCTCAGCTGGGAGTAACTTCTCCACCAACCACAAACCACAGGGAGTCACCGGACTCAACCCACAATCAATCAAACAGTAATAAAGTGCGGAAACGTGAAACAAAACAACGAAGGATGCGCGAGAGATAAAAGGGAGAGAGTAACAACCCAACTAGCTTTACGTGGGAGAAAACCTCCAAGAGGAAAACCCACGGGACCTAGTCCAGAACAATCCACTATTCTCAATAATAATGGTTACAATCACTCAACGGCCACACGCCGGAGTCACTCACAATGGTGGACACTCTCAACAAGAGTTGCTCTCAACCTCTCGGAGACACTCTCAACAGCCAAATGCTGGAGACTCTCTTC